>CABHPR010125186.1:39445-52318 GCA_902168415.1 Peromyscus melanophrys
AAGTGAAAAGCAAGATGTGTCTCATATCTATAACCTCATAACTCAAGATCCCAGTGTGGGCTACATAGTGAATTCCAAGCAAACAGAAACAAACAAACAAAACAGGAGACATTAAAATGTAGTAGAAAAGGAAATATTTCTATACTACAAACAAGGTAAGAAAAGAAAGAAATAGGGTATTTTATTTACCAACTAAAGTAAGAGTTTAAACATTATTAAAGATGAAAGTACAAATAATTAGGTGATAAAAGAAGGGACATGAAGAAAAGAAAAAAGAGAAGCAAGATAAGAAAGAGAAGTATATGTAATAGGATGAAAGTATAACAAATAATGATGACAGATAGCATAGTAAAATAAATACAGAGAAATACAAAGTAACAAAAATGAAATTGAAACAAAAAACAGCCACCAAACAATATACCAACTAATTATTTCTTCCTTGCTAAAGAGACAGGGTCTATTTTGTACCCTAGGTTTGTCTTTTACAATTTACTTTGATTGGGAAGTGCAACTAATTTCCCTCTCTAAATTGCAAACTAGTTAGAGCAGAAAGAAGGCTCAGCCCAGTACAAGTAGCAAATGCTTTCCAGTAATCTCTCTGGCACTCTTAGAATGTACAAGACAATAAAATCAAGGCAGTCTGTGCTTGCCAGGCTAGACATAGGCTTTTGCTTATCTTGTGTGCCTGGGCCTCAGTTCACAGACCTAGAACTTCTGCTTTAATTCACACATAGTTGGTCTCATCCATCTTACCAAAATGTAAACTATAGTTCCATGGACATTTCTGCTGTTGACTTTCTTCTGCAGTGTAGCTTGCCTCTGACACTTTTTATCCAAGTATACCTGTGTCATTGCATCTGAGTCCAACTTAGAATCAGTTTCCTGAGTCCACACCAACTCTTGAGGTCATTATTTGCCTTGTCTGTGGAGGAAGGCCTTTGGAGGTTAGAGAAATAAATATACAAAATCTGCTGGTTTGACTATAATATATAAAATGGTTCCTTGGACATAGTGCTGCTAAGTAATGAAGAAGTATAGTGGACCCTTTATCAGCATCTGCTTGCTGTGCAGGATATAGATCCTCCATGTTAAATTTTGTTTTTACAAGGGGTTGGCTTGTGAACTTTGGTAGCTTCCTGAAGCTTTCTTTTCTCTTTTACTTGCAGTTCCACTGGAGAAGGTGTATTTTCTTCCTTCCCTATCATTTTGTTAGGTACCCTATGTTATTGTCCTTACTTCTTTTATGAATCTAAAATTTTATATTTCTGGGTTCCACCCAGTCTTTTTCTAATGTGTACTGTTGTATTCCCTTGCCTTTCCATGCTACCTACTTATCCCTGCTGCACATACCAGATATTTTGTTTCAGATTTGCGAAAACACAAGGAAGTTCTGTGTAAATCTTAATCAACCATCTTATTTCTCTCTTTAGTTTCAGAGTAATTTAAAGTCTAAATTTCAATTTTAAACACAATTCAAAATAATTTGAACTAATATTTCACTTATCGAGCAAAAATATTTATCTTGCAGTTCATACTCTGCTCTAGGGCTTTGATTTTTAAAAGAAGTGATCAAATGAAATGATAAAATTTTTTAATGTTTACCTTGTACTATCATATTTCATATTTGCCATTTAAATGTAGAAAAGTGTAGTTAACCAGAGTGGTTAGTGACATGAAAGGTGTCTGCATTCAGGCTTAATGATGATAAAGTGTTTTATATTAATTCTTCAAATGAGTCTACATGTATTAAAAGATTAATATGTAATTAAGATTTATCAGAATTAACTTCAATGTAGAAATAAAAGAGAAAATGTGCTAATTTGAAGGTTACACATAAATTGTTAAAAGTAGTAACTAAAAGTCAAAAGTAATTGCCTCAAGCATTAGGAACCTGACCCAACAAAAAATTAATTTTCAACAGCAGTTTGAGAGAAATGTAGATTTAGCAAATATTGAAGATTAAATGTTGTCTACCTTAAATTCATATGAAATAAACTTAAACATAATTTTAAGTGTTGAAAAGATGACTACCTAATGGTTAATATTCAACTAACTATAAAGTCATAGAAATTTAAATCATATTTTCATTGACTAAGTGTGAAGTAAAATTGATAAGATATATAGGAAGAAACAGAAGTTTATTACATAAAAATTCTAACACACTCCTTTTAAAAATTACTTTTATTTTTTGAGATTATTTCCTCCTTCCCTTTCCTTCCTCCAAACTCTCCCATACACACCCTCCTTGCTCTCTTTCAAAATCATTGCCTCTATTTTTCATTATTCATTATTATATGTATGTACATATATATTCCTAAATACATAAATAAAATCTGCTCAGTCCATATGTTACTTGCATGTATGCTTTCAGGGATGACCATATATTTTTGAATAACTAGTTGTGCTCTTTTCTGTGGAAGACTATTTCTCCCACATTTAGCATTTCTTTGTTGTCCATAGTCTCTGTGTAGGGTTAAGGCTGACTGGGCTTTCTAGTGTCCACTTAGTGTGTTTATTACTGTTATCCTTGTTCAGCTCATGTTTAGGCAGCCATGTTGGTAAGACTTTATGGGTTCCTAGGAGATGCAATCTCACAGCAAACTCCTCAAACCTCTATTACAATATTTTTTGCAATGTTCTCTGAGCCTTAGGTACAGGAGCTGTTTTGTAGCTGTTTCTGTTGGGTCTGGGCTCTACAGTTCTGCACTTTGATTAGTTGTTAACACACTTTTTAAAATTAGATCAAAGAGACAAAATTATTCAGAAGAATGTGAAGGATATCTTTACCACAACTAAGAAACTTCAACTTTATCAATATTGACTTCCTCAAATTAAAATTTTTGAATAGTGCTTGATTGTGAGGAATGAATTAAAGAAATATTTAAAAATATCCCTACACAAAATATTCTAGGTTCAGATGGTTTTACAGGCAAGTGTGACTACAATTTAAGGAAGTCATCCTAATTTTAATAAAACTCTTCCTAATAACAGAAAAGAATGTCCCCTAACTTAATCTTTGAAGTAAGCATAATCACAACATCTACAATAGTCAAAGCCATTACGTGAAAGGAAAATGACATATTCAGTTCATTTACAAATATAAATGCATAACTCCTGCTTGAAATATTAACTGAACACAATGCTATGTTATGCTAGTGATGCAAAGGTAGTCAAATATGAGGAAAATGTATTAAAGTAATTCATTAGTTAATAGATTCTAAGAAAAATTACATCATACTAAAATTATTGTTGAAAATGTTTTGTTAAACTTTTATATGTGAGAAGCATCACAATCTATTTCCTACTACATATTATCAATGCAGAATGTAGTCCTGATGTTGTTCTGTCTTTAAATGAATCATCTTTAATGTGATATTAGCATAATTGATTATAAAATTCAAGGGACAGATGGAAATAATTTGAGACTTACCTTCTAGTATCAAAGGAAAAAATGTCTAAATTCAGAGTGTTACTGTCAGTAATTAACTAACAACTAACTAACTAACTAACTAACTAACTAACTAAAAAGCATCAGAACCTGATAATCACTGGGAATTTAAGATTTGCAAATCCATGTTAAGATATGTTGGTGTGACCTCACCTGTATTTGTCTAGTCCATAAGACTGTACTATTTCAGGGAGTTGGGGACAGAGACAGACAGGCAGGCAGGCAGAAAGACAAGGACAGACACTACCAAAGGTTAATCTGCATCATAACATTTTAAAGATTTGATGTTCAATATTGCCTATACATAGGGTTAGAGGTAGAGTAATAAATGGACACAATAAAACGGAGTAAAAAGAGAACTGATTTCAAGTAAATTAAGAACTGAACTGCAATTTTCTATCATATGTGTTTCCAAAATTAACTGCCCTATGGATATCTTATATAAAATTGTAGCCAGAGGACAAAGATGAATTAGAACAGTTCCATGGGGAAACATAGGAACACTGATATATGTTTATTTTTAATTATATACCACAAGGGTTAATTATATGGGGTCATTAGAAGAATAACTGCTCCAGATTAACTCTAATATGTGCAAAAGTGATGAGTTGCAATGACAGATATACTTTCCAGCAACAAAAAATACTGAGCTCTAAACTTTAAGTAGAACATCAGTACACTGGAATTGATCCAGGGGGCAAGAGGTGTGATAGGATGGTAAATCAAAAATATAAAGAAAATTTAGCCTGAAAATTTGGTTTTAGCGTGGCAGGATCACTGTCTACAAATATTCAAAAAGCTGTCATATAAAAAAATGAAATGAAACTCATTTGTTCAGAAAAGGAGCCAGTTTTTAAGCTCATAGAGTTGCTAATTTAAGATAAATAAAAGGTATAGATATCCAGTAATTTTTTAACAGTTTAAATCACAAAATAATGAGTTCCCCATTCAAGAAAACATTTAAGAAACTATAGAGTGCTTACTTTGGCAGCACAAATATTAAAATTGGAACGTTACAGGAAATATTAGAATGGCCTCTGTGCAAGGATAGCATTTGTGAAGCATTCCATAGTTTTCCTGAGTTATCTATAGGCAGTTAATGGTTGCTGGGGGATAGAGACACATTTTCTTCAGTGGTGTTACACTGGTAAGGAGAACATGATTTTGTCAAAATCATTCAGTTTGGGTCTTATAAGAAATCCTAGTAGAATAAAATGGGTCACAAAAAAGAGAGAAAAGAAAAACATGAACATAGTAAGAGGACTAGCTGATTAGAAGGGGATCACTAGGAGTAGAAGGAGTACAACAGAGACTAACGGGTAATGTGAATATGATAAAAAACACTTTATATTTATTACTGCTACTACTGCTGCTGCTACTACTACTACTTGTAGCCAGAAGATTTCTCTGGTCCTGGCCCTGCATTTTTCCTGCCCTGTCTGGCCCCGTGATCCTGCAGACAATTATAAAATAAACATTCAGAGTCTTAATATTTACAAACTGTATGGTCTATGGCAGGCTTCTTGCTAGCTAGCTCTTATAATTTAACCCATTTCTATTAAGTTGCCACATGGCCGTGGCATTACTGGTCTGCTGGCATCTTGCTGCTCCTTTGGTGGTGGCTGGTGTCACTCTCTCCTCTCCTTTCTTCTCTCCATATGTCTGCTTAGATTTTCTGCCTGGCTCTAAGCTGCCTTGCCATAGGCCAATGCAGCTTTATTTATCAACTAATCAGAACAATACATATCCACAGCATACAGAAAGACATCCCACAGCACTTCCCCTTTTCTGTCTAATCAAAAAGGAAGGTTTTTAACTTTAACGTAGTAGAATTACATATAACAAAACAGTTATCAAGCAAGAATTACAGTTACAATATCTAGTCTATTTGTATTTGGCAAAATTAAAGAAAATGTTCTATCTATCCTATATTTGTGAGTCAAATGTTTCATATCGAATTTATCTTCTATCATAACCAAGGAAAATTATAATTATAACTATTTAGTCTTCAACTACATCAAAGACTCCAGAAGGATGTAAGTGCTGTGGAATGTCTTTCTGTATGCTTTGAATATGTGTTGCTCTGATTGGTTGATAAATAAAGCTGCATTGGCCTATGGCAAGGCAGCTTAGAGCCAGGCAGAAAATCTAAGCAAATATACGGAGGAAAGAATGGAAAGGAGAGAGAGACACCAACCACCACCAAAGGAGCAGCAAGATGCCAGCAGACCGGTAATGCCACGGCCATGTGGCAACTTAATAGAAATGGGTTAAATTATAAGAGCTAGCTAGCAAGAAGCCTGCCATAGGCCATACAGTTTGTAAATAATATTATGCTGTGGATATCGCTCTATATAAATAAAACACTGATTAGCCAGTAGCCAGACAGGAAGTATAGGCAGGACTAACAGAGAGGAGAATTGAGGGAACAGGAAGGCAGGGAGGGAGACACTGCCTGCAGCCGCCGCCAGGACAAGGAAGATGTAAGGTACCAGTAAGCCACGAGCCACGTGGCAAAGTATAGATTACTAGAAATGGGCTGAATATAAGAGTAAGAGCTAGACAATGATAGGCCTGAGCTAATGGCCAAGCAGTTTAAATAATATAAGCGTCTGTGTGTTTATTTTATAAGTGGGCTAAGGGACTGCCAGGGTTTGGTGGGACCCAGAGAGAAAACTCTCCAGCGACAATATTAAGCCTCTGAATGTTTATTTTATAAGTGTCTGCAGGATCGCAGGGCCAGACAGGACCAGAGAAACACAGGGCTGGGACCAAAGAAACCTGGCTACATTTGGCTGCCCAATGTGGAGCAAGAGTTTCCACCTAAAACCTGAGAGAACTCAATAAGAGATTCTAAAATGGAACCCAAAACAGCTTCCTACTTCATGTCTCATGCGGGCCTGGAACAGAAAATGCCACAGTACAGAGACACTGCAGCCTTTGTGCTTGAGCATAGCATAGCAGATTCTCACATCAGTACACAGAGCTGTCTCCAAGCTGAATGGTGGATTTAGCCTTTACTCATACAGACAAAAAGGTTTTATGGGCCAGCTGCATGCTACCTGGTGGCAGCATGGACCCCAGAGTTGACAGGGTAAGCGTGACTCTCCTGGGTACCTCTGCCATATTGGGAAACTGAAGTGGGCAGAGTCAGCAGCCAGGCCTGCCACTTCACTCTTAGCCACATTGCAGTTTGCAATGATCATAAAAGGATTATAGATACACAAAAGACAAATTCAGATGAAATAAACCTCTAAATGATTTACAATGTATGTAAAAATGTATGTAGGCTTGGAAGAGGGAGTAAAAGGAGGATAGACAGTTATATAAAGAAATAAATAATTAAAGAAATAAAGTCTTTAAAGAGACAGTAAAAGAAATATAAAAAATAAGCCACTTAAAGTCTGGATTATATTGTCTTTGGGATTTTTAAATGCAGAAAGACATTTAATTGTAAAGGCTGATGAGTTAAACATACATACATACACACACACACACACACACACACACACACACACACACACACACATATATATATAATATATATATATGTATCTTGACTTCAAATTTTATGTCTAAGGATACGTTGCTTTGGAAAAGAGGTTCTGCTTTTGTTTCTACAGAAGATGAAAACCTGTGGATTGCTTCCGGGATAATATGGCTTGATCAGCCAAGACCCCCTGAAAGGTCTATGATGACACCATGGACCAGATAATCCAACATCCAAAATCAGCTTCAAAGGAACTGGCTGAGATGATCCATCCTCACAGACTACTACAGCCAAGATTTAACTATAATTCTTAATTTTCTCAGGATCCCCATAAGATTACCACAGCAGGAAGTAGTAGGAGAAGCTACATCCAAATTCCCAGAATATTGTTTATAAATGTTTATTTTTATTTAAAGGGGGTTGATTATAAAGAAGAAAGGGGGATATTATAGATATGATAGGATGAAAGGATAGATTATTGAATCTACTTTTAAAGAGAAACACATATTCACAGCATACAGAAAGATATCCCACAGCAACTACTTACCACCACCCCTATTATTGTGTGTCTATGATATATGTGTGAGTGTATGCATGTGTATACCATGGTTTGCCTGTGGAGGTCAGAAGACAATTTCCAGGAATCAGTTTTTTTCTTCTACTGTGAGTTTGGGGAATCAAACTCAGGTTATCAGGTTAGCATGGCAGGTACTTACCAGCTGAGCCATCTCATCAGCCCCCAAATATATTATGAAAATGTCATAATGAAACCTATAATTATATAATTAGCATATGCAAAAGAGATAACTGAAAGGGGTAAAGGAAAAAAGAAGCTATAGAGTATTTATTTTGATGCTTGGAAGAGTTCTATACCATTGATTGGCTGCTGAATAAGAGAAACTTTAATACCTAATTTGAGATTATTTTACTTTTTGAGAAAATACTCTTTCCTCATTATATTCTCAAACAATAAAAACAATTTTTTTAAAAATCTGTTTTTCTTTTTGGTTAAGGATAAATGCCTTATCCATTAGGCCATTAGGCTTCCTTATTTCTTTTTCTGGTTTCCTTGTCTCACTAACCAGTTCTGTCATATACTTCATTGCTCAAGGCAGAAACCTCATTCAAATCAGTCTTGTTTCCACTGAATCTTCTCACTCATTATCCCTTATTTTGAGATAAAACCAAGTTGTATCATTCCACCCACAAACATTTTAACATGCGTCTGTAAAGGATAATGATAAGTTTTAAAACATAACCTCAATATCATATCTAAAGATAAAATTTCTTTTCTAAAGATTTATATTTTTAAAGATTTATTTGTTTTTATTTTAGGTGTATGAGTGTTTTGCCTGCATGTATGCATGTGTACCATTTTCATGCCTGGTGCCAGCAGAGGCCAGAAGAGGGTGTCAAATCTCCTAGAACCAAAGTTAGAGACACTTGTGAGCCACCATATCAGTGCTAGCATGAAAGTGGTCCTCTGCAAGAGCAGTGAGTGCTTTTAACCACTTAGTGAGCCATCTTTCTATAGCCTTTAATATTTTAATGGGGTGTGTGTGTGTGTGTGTGTGTGTGTGTGTGTGTGTGTGTACATATGTATGTGCATTGTGTGCTCAAGAGGCCAGAAAAGGGTGTTGGAGGCCCTGGAGCCAGATTTTCAGGTAGTTATGAGTCACCCAATGTGGGTGCTAGGAACTTAACCCAGATCCTCTACAAAAACAGCAAGTACTCTTAAACACTGAGCCATCCATATCTTAACTGTATCTAAAGATATTATCACATCTAAAGATAATAGTTTTTCCTTAATGTTTCCAAACATCAATTCAATGTACAAATTCCCTTGTTTCTTGTAGTTTTAACAATTGCTTTAAATCAAAATCCAAGCACAGTTCATATTTAAGAATATATTTATTTAAGTTGTTTTAATTACAAGTTTGATTTCTTTCCATGCATCTTTAGAAGAAACCAATTGTTTGTTCTGTAGATTTTTCACACTTTGAGTTTTGATAATTCCTTCTAATTGCTGACTTTTCTTAATCAAAATAATCCTAGATCGCCCATCAGAAACTAAGTTCCTGAAACGAGATAGTTTAAGATAGACAATTGTTTCCCATAGAACTTCTATTTTGTAGTCCTACTTTTTCCAGCTTTACTAAATTATAACTAACAAATAAAAATTGTGTATATACAAGGTATATGGTATGATGATCTGATATATGTAAACACTTTGTAATGAGTACCATATTCAAATTAATTAACCATATCCACCACTCTGCTGTTACAATTAATATGGAAGTCAGGACATTGAAATTTTGCCATCTTATCATATTTCAAGTTAAAAAATCTTACTAGCTATTGTGACAATGTTGTACAATAGATGTCCCAAACCTAGTCATTTTTTTGCCATGCAATTTTGAGACTTTTTTTATTAATTTCAACAATAAAAATAATTTAAAAAGTATAAACGATCTCATAGTACAAAACAATAAAGAAAAGCGACCAGGGGTCAAACAGCTGATACACATCAGTTAACACACTTGCTTTCGCTGTTTTGATGTAAGGCAATTCCACTTATGTACCCCTAACCAGCCTCTCAAACTCACTAGGTGAATTCTAGATTATTCCCTAAACACAAAAACAGATCAATGCACATAAAAGCAGATTAATTCGCACTAGCTGTTAGCTGTATCTACTGGTCTGCATTTCAGCCTGACAATCTGAGTGGAACACACATTAACAGCCCACATAGTACTGGTTTCTGGTGTTTAGGAATTCACCGGGTAAAGCCAGGTATGGTGGCACAAACCTTAATCACAGTGTTTGGGAAACATAGGCAAGTTTAAGAGACTAACCTGGTCTATACAGCAAGTTCCAGGTCTCGTCAGTTAATAAGTGGATCAAATTTCAATAGTACTTGTTCACACAAAAGTCTCCTGCATCTTTTAGGAGAGGTGATTTCAGCCACAGCTTTACTACTGACAAAAATCAAGAGTGTATGTGGGTCACTACTGAAAATCCTACCTTATAAAGCCTTTTCAGGACTCCATACAAACTAGAAATGGGGCAAAGTATAACTTGGAAAAAAAAAGATATTGCTTTTCATACAAATGAAGACCGGGCCTGGGCTAACAAGCAAGTGTCCCAAATCCCCCCTAAGTTTCTAGTGACTCAAAGCTGGAAGTTCTATGAAGCAGGAGATGCCCTGATCTCTGGGGTAACATTCACCCTGTCCATGACTAGCACCAGCAGGTTAATGCCTAGATCGCACAGGACTGACTTCAAAGCTGATGAAAAAGCATTTGAAGCCACCGAAGAACACCAAGCTTTGGACATGACATGCTTACCCAGCACTAACTTCTTAGTCACTTAGATTTTAATCAGCTGCCATCAGTGGTTAATAGAACACTTGGTGCTTGGTCTAGAAACCAAATAAACCAGGCTTTCCTCCTCCTTGACTACGTGCAAAGTGCCAGTTTTATTTACAAACTTAAGTAAACTCTAGAGTCCGCAGGAAGGAGTGGATGAGGCTGACATCTTTAAATAGCCTTGTGGCGACTAAATGTTTAGTCCTGCTGGCTGGAGGGCCGCCTCTCATAAAGCCTGGATCAATGCTGTTAGCGAGCGCTTTGAGCCAAAGGTGACCAAGGACAGGATCTCCCCTTTTGTTGTTAAACATCCTCTCTTCTTCTAGTGACCCAACTAGCAAAAAAAAGCACCGACTGAGGTAGCTACATAACTTTTAGATACCAGATAACAAATTTAATGACCATTCATGGTGTAGCTAGTTGATTGTTTGGGTTTTTGGGGTTTTTTTTTTTTGCTGATTTTTTTTTTTAATGACAAGGGGAGGAAAATCAGCAAAGAGCACCGTCAGTTTACTTAGAAATCAGCATCCAAGATAAAAGAATTCTCTGTTGAACTCGACATCACCCCCATCCTCTGGTACATGCCCACTCTCTTCTCAAAGAAGTTGGTCTTTCCTTCTAGTGAAATATTTTCCATGAAGTCAAATGGAGTCTCTACTTTGAAAATCTTGTTAAAGCCCAGCTCCAGCATCAGCCTGTCTGCCACGAACTCGATGTACTGCTTCATCAGAGTGCAGTTCATCCCGATGAGTTTCACAGGCAAGGCCTCCGTGAGGAACTCCTGCTCTATCCTCACGGCGTTGACAATTATTTCTTTTACTCTCTGCTCCGATGGCTTGTGTACCAGATGCTTGAACATCAGGCAGGCAAAGTCACAGTATAAGCCCTCGTCTCTGCTGATAAGCTCATTGGAAAATGTAAGGCCGAGCATCAGTCCCCGCTTCTCGAGCCAAAATATGGATGCGAAAGAACCGGAGAAGAACTGAAGGTTTGTACCATAGTCTTACATTAGTGACTGGGTGCAATTGATTCCTTAAATTAACTTTAAAAGTTCAGATTTAACTATTTATTCTAGTATTTCAGGGGTGTGTTAGTGATTCTCTGATTCTCAGTCACACAATTGCAGTGAAACGAATTCTTCCAGTAATCAGTAAGCTTAGAAGAGTACTCTGAACCTCAGATGAGATTGTAGCTCTAACCAACACCTTGAATTCAGCTAGCCTGCTAAGACCATGAACAAAGAATGTAACTATCCCATGCCTTGATGCCTCATTCACAGAAACTGTTAAACTATGAAGTTGTGTCATTTTAAGTCACTTAGTTGGTGGCAATTTCTTACAAAATAATAGAAAACTAAATTAACTTTAAAATATCGAGTCTTTCAATTTCTTGACCATGGTGTATATTTTTATTTACTTACAGCTTCTGCTATTGCTCTCAATAAACTTGTCTGCTTTCAGGTGTACAGTCTTATACATCTTTTGGTTAATGTATCTATACATGTTTAATGTTTTTGTTTGCTTCTGTAAATGGTATTTTAAATTTTAATTTCTAACTTTTCATTAATATATGGATACAACTGATATTTGTATATTAATATTATATTTTGTGGCCTTCTGTACTCTGTTTTCTCCTGGTTGAATGTGATCACTGCCATCTTGAATGGTCAGCTGAGCTCATTCCCACATGTATCTCACAAGACTGAATATATTAACATTCCTTTTTTTAAAAGAAGGGAAGAGGTGCTAATGAAGCTAAACAGGCTCATGGGGCTCAAGATACCTCTCCTCTCTCCAAGGATATATAAGCAGTTAACATTTGCTGGGAAGAGAGGATTTTTGGTGGTATAGCTGTCTATGAGTTGACCATGCTCATGTAAGTAATCCAAATAACTTACTGTTTCACCTAGTTAAAACCTGGGTAGAATAATTGTTTTAGTTGCTCATTGCCTTCTCTATCCAGGGTTAACATGAATAGAGTACCTAGGAAAAGTCACATTGCACTCTATTATTTCAAATAGCTTTTTATGTAGATTCCTTAGGATCTTACAGATAGATGATCATATCGTGTGAATACAGACTTTTACTTCTATCATTTCAGTCTGTATTCATATTATTTATTTTTTCTCCTTTACCACACTTTCTAGCATTATGCTAGAAATTAATTGTGATGCTAATTTTTTTGCAATTGATATCTGCTAGAAAGGGGAAAATCAATTTTCTACAATGGAGTGTCACTGGGTAAATCAACCACATTCCAGAGCAGTATGTCTGCTCAGGAACACAAGACAGTTTCTATAATTGTGTGTGTTGGAGGGTGTATGTGTGTGTGTTCTTTTTGTTTTGGTATTTTTTTTTTATTTTAATGGTATTTTTAGACAATGTAGCTTTGGCTGCCCTGTTTGTTCATCTTGATTTTTTCTTTTTGTGTGGGTGTGTGGGGGGAGAACATGAAGTTGGGAGATGGGGAGAATTTTGGAGGAGTTGGAAGAGGGGAAAAATATTATCAAAATATAGTGTTTGAAAAAAACACTAAATAAATAAATAAATAAATAAATAAATAAATAA
>CABHPR010125187.1:1845-23917 GCA_902168415.1 Peromyscus melanophrys
CACACACACACACACACACACACACACACACACACACACACACACACGGGATGGAAGGAGGGAGATGGAGGGAGGAAGGAGGCTACCAAGTCATGTAGGTCTTAGTCTTGTGGGTATCTGTTTCTGTGAACAGAGAAACCTAAAGTTGTTTCAGAGACAAGAAACACTGAAAGTTTTCCGATAAGTTCTACTTTTGGGAAGGATCTGTTGCAATATCTATTTATAAAACGTAAACCAAACTTCAAAGATCCAAGTCACTCTACTTTGTCAATTCTCAAACCCAGTGCCCTTACAGATCAGCTGCATATATGTCAAGTTTATATTTATCACCATTAGATTTTAGAGCTTCATAGACCTCATATACAACTAGGAATTTATTCCATAATAGGAATTTCTTTCTTGGTGGTAATAGTGCTCAGCATGAGCTCATTCAGTCCTAAAGACCTGAAAATTTGCGTGTTTTCCACTTCAACTTCAATTTTTCATATAATTTTGCTATGCATTGAAGGGTATTTTTGCTTAGTTCTTATGCTTCCTCTTCAGAAATAAAGGATGAATATATTTTATCTTCCAACTTACATTAAGTGCTTTAATTCACTTCTCATATATTTTCCTTTGCAATTTTCTTCATTGTTTTGTTTATGGTATGAATTATCATGGTAGCTTTTTTCTTAGCATCAACTGTGTTTATGAGTTCATTTTAATGTTAGTTGAAGATATAATTCTATGTATTATCTAAATATAGTAAAATTTAATCACAGAGTATTTTTAAAAATATATTTAATTTTTTAAGTGTGTGTGTGTGTGTGTGTGTGTGTGTGTGTGTGTGTGTGTGTGTGTTTAGGAGGATATGGACATATGAATGTCCCTGTCCATGGAGGCCAGAGGAGGATGTCAGAGCACCAAGAACTGGAATTCCAGGTGATTGTGTGATTAGGATCTGCCTGCCATGGGTGCTCTGAAGCAAATTAGGTACTCGGCAAAAATACTAAGTACTCTTCTGTGCTGGGCCATCTCTCCAGCCCCCGATTACAGGAAATTTGAAACAAGAATTTTATTTTTAAGTTTACATTTGTCAAAATTGAGGAGAATTGTTTGCTTTCATTAATAGCAGAGTCTGGAAGAAACTCCCAGTTGAGAAGACATGGAATCCTAACTCACTGATTTCCAAGGGACATGCCTCTGCTTCTGAGAGAGCTCCAGTCAGCTGTGCTGAAATCTCCAGTGGAAAAGTGAAGCATGGTGCTTGTAGCTGCACTGATATGTTCCCTTTACCTGATTGTCAATGTTCATATTCATATTCAACAGTGAAAATCGAGAGTGTTGTTTTTTTTCACATAAAACCTAGGGTGCTACATTTTTGTTCCGGAAACATGCCTTTTAATAACTAATTAGTTATGATTGAATTTCTGCTTGGCCAGAGAATTTATAATTCCATTTTCATTACCCATATTTATGTATTTTCCAAATTGCTGTTATTTTTCCATGCGCTCATTCAGATTCATTTTCTGAGGATCATGTGATTAAATATATGTGGACTGAGTTTAATACATAGTACGAATTACTTACAAGAGGATAAACTCCTTGTATCAAAATATACATAATTGTGTTGGTGATCAGAATTTAGGTGCATTCTATGTGATGTTAGCTTTCCTTTCACTGGTCTGAGGGAAATGAAAACAATAGAGAGTGTTTGACATAGCAGACAGTGAATATTAATGTGAATTAGAAAACTATGCTTGAATCACAGTTTCTAGAGTATTCTTGGAATACCAGCTATACTGAAGTGTTAAACTACCTGAATTGTGATTAGAAAGACAATTTTTATGTTCTTTATTATGCCTTGATGAGATCAAAATAAAATAACCATAAATACGTAATAGAAAAATATAATATATTCTTTCAATGATCAAATGCTATCTTTTCTCTCTCTTGTATTTCTTAACAAAATTTTCACATTTTATTGAGTAAAAACCACAAAGTTAACATTTTTGCAATTTAGTTGTTTCACAAAGCCTTAAAAGAAAGGTATTTTATACTTTATAACTAATGTCTTATTGATTCTATGACACTGCAGAGCTGATAATTTTTCTATATTCATTTAATCCTTTTCTGTTCTGATACATTTTTAATACTGTCAATCAATAAATGCTTTTACGTTGCAGGTTAGTGTTCATAGATCTTTTGTCAGAGAATCAAAATTTATAACATGAGGGGTAAATATTTTAAGTATAGGCTAATTTTTATCCCAGGAGTAAAATAAAAGTTGGAAGTTGCAACTGATATATAGTTATATGTAACACAGAAAATAATGTGCTTAAGGAGTATGCTGTCAGAAACAATAGCAACTGAAGTTTTGATATTTCTGTTAACATCTGTTCCCCAGATTGCAATGTCAACGTTTAAACGATATGCAATGTCTATGTGATATATGATGTGTTTAGTGAATATTTGTCAATAATACCAGGTCAATAGATTTTTATTATTATACAATAATACCTACAGTTTTCCTCATTAGTGTATCTAATATTTTTGCCACTTTGGGCCTCTCAATAATCCACTCAGAAGCATGTCAGCAGGACTTAGTCAAAAGGAGAACATGTGAGATCACCTGCCTCTGCCTCCCGAGTGCTGGGATTAAAGGCGTGCGCCGCCGCCGCCGCCGCCTGGCCAGAGTTGTCTTTATATGAGGAGACTATTGCATTTGGTTTCTTCCCTTGCCTTGAGCAGAATGATAGTGAGGATTAGACATGGCATCTTGAAATACTAAGGGGCATAGTTTGATGAAAACCATCTATAGGAAAATGTGTATGTGAGGTCTGGCCTAACTAGTAATGGAAATGATGTCACTGAAAATGACTAATTATTTAAATGGTGTCACTTTAAATTACTATTATTGTGAAATGGTTTTGTGGAGAAACTAAGGTTGGCAACAAGGGCTGTAACTAACTTTCAGAAAATACATTTATATTTTGCTTTTGAAAATACTCGGTTCAAACCACAATCAATTGCATGTCTCAAGAAAAGATGACTTCATGAGTATAATCTCTATGTAGCTTTCAATTTTTATGTGATGTATTTCTGTGCTGGTCTCGAGGTATGTGTGAAAAGTGTAATTTCTTCAGTCATCTTGAGGGGTTGTTATACACCTTCCAATCTTCATGTAATTAAGGCAGTAATTTCCTTTTCATTGTGTCACAACTCGTGAGAAAAACTGTGAAAGTTCAAGAGCATATGTGCAGTATGTGCAGAAAGTCAGCATTAGACAGCTATATGGAAATTTTGCTTCATGTTCCAAGACATTTCAGAGCACCAGTGAACAGCTAGTCACTTCTCATAGACTACATCAAGCTCCACTCCCTAAATATTTTTTCCTTAAAGTTTCCAAAGGGCATCTTGTTCCATCTCATTTTAGGATATTTTAGGATACAGACTCCAATATTTGTAATTATAGCAATAAATCAACTTAGTTTTTAAAATAATTCTCTCCAATCAACATTCCATCTCCTACAATGTTACATAAAACCGTAAATAGTATATAATTATAAAATTAGTTTTGTAAATGGACTATGTTATGGCAAACATGTATTGTGAATTTGTCTTGTGTTATTTCTTGATGTTTTTGTTAAAATAGATTCTGTCAAATAAAGAACGATAAGGTGACTATTAAGCAGTAAAAAAAAAAAAAAAAAAAAAAAAGGAGAACATGTGAAGATTGCTAAAGTCATCTAGAATAAGGGGGACAGAGTCATGCCCTGCAAGTCAAAGTCTAAGCTCCCAAGGTCACATTCTTTTCACTTGGAATCAAGACATGGATAAATGGTTCATCAGACTTTGCACTGTACTTTGCTTAAAAACTGTGTTGTGTGCCAGATTTTTAAAATGTGTTTTCTAAATCTCAAATAGAAATTCTCCAATTGCATTAAGTATTCAAGCAGCCTCAGATAGTTTCATTGCTTGTTTTTTTTTTTTTATTTGACAAGCTTTCACTCACATTAAATGAGTAACATTTCCTAAACAACATTGTACCTATCCAGCAGGCTCAGATGGTTAGTTCCAAACTTAAAATTACTCAGATAACTTTGATTAACTGTGGGACACTAAGTAAAACCAAAACCAGGAACTAGAGAAAAGATATTTTCTATGGAATAAAGCATGGGGAAGAAAATGGGACAAAGAGGGAAAGAGGACATAGTGTGTATATATGAAAATTGTGAATAAAAATAGCTATTACTCTACCATCATTAATAAAACAAATATTTGATTTGGGAAGGTAAGTATTATAACTCCAGGTACAATACATTCTATATATCACTATATGAATATATCTTTTATATTTAATTTTAGGTGAGTTTCAGAGCCACTACTATTGATATGATATTGTGATATAAAATATTCAAATGTAAAATAACTTAAACCGGAAAAGTTTGGCAGATATATGTTAAACAAAATTTTCCAAAGAGTGTATGACATTTGTTTTGTTTTGTTTTTTGAGACAGGATTTCTCTGTGTAACAATTCTGGCTTTCCTGGCACTTGTTTTA
The DNA here is from genome assembly GCA_902168415.1 of Peromyscus melanophrys. Lineage (NCBI taxonomy): Eukaryota > Metazoa > Chordata > Mammalia > Rodentia > Cricetidae > Peromyscus > Peromyscus melanophrys. The sequence continues at coordinate 6,389 of CABHPR010125187.1, forward strand.
TAGATTAGGCTGGCCTCAACCTCACATAGATACACCTGCCTCTGCCTTGAGGGCTAGGATTAAAGGCATGCTCCACCACTAGCCAGAGAAGCAGTCTTCGTTTATTCTCTGGTATTTGCATTTTTACCACTACCATAAAATTATTTTGTGAATATCTGTTTTCTTAATGAATAAAATTTCAAATATAAACTCAGTGAAAAGTGAAAAATAAATCATATAGATAGGATTTTTATGTTATGTATGGTATTATATGTATAATCAATAAGAGAACCCAATGCTTTTCAATATTGAAAAATAATATGCACTGCTATTCATTGAGATGATTTATTGTCTTTTGGACATTTATGTTTATTGATTTTGTTGGCTGAGGGAATTAGTAGAATAAACTATTTGACATCATTACACATTATAATTTACATAATATTTTAAGAACTAAACAAATCACAGGAGGAAAGTGCATTTTCTCTATCAGTACAAATATGAATGATATTCAACAAAACCTTATCAAATAATTCAGAGATACATATCACAAATGACACAAATAAAGTGTTCTCATTATCATGTGTATTTTCTAAAACTAAAGCGCAAAATCTATAATATCTTGTTTGAATGAAGATAGTAACTTGATAAAATAGCAAATGTTTGCCTTTGGTGATAACCAAAACCACAAATTAAAACAACACAATGTAGCTTTATCTCTTCATAGCAAATTAAGAAAATTTATTAATTATAAATTATAGTACTTAAGTTTCTAGATCAATATAGTAAACTAAATGAACACTTTTCCTTTATAATTACACAGAAAAATCTTGAAATAATAATAAAGCCAGAATAATAGTCTACACATAGTGAATTACCATGGTCTATCAGAACACTAACCATGTCTTGTTGGAGCTCACCTAGGGTTCCTAGTGGCTTTACCCAGCAGGACTTCATAAGTGGATGATTGGACCATGGGCCTGAGTACCAGGTGTTTGAAAGGTGTACAATTGGCTGTATCTAGCAAGAGTGAGGTCCTTTGCCCCACCCCCTGGCATTGTTATAATAAGCTCTTTGGAATAAAGTTCTGAGCCGGTGGATAAGGATCCAGGCTCACCAGAGGCAATCCTGTTTTTCTATTTGTTTCTCCTCTATTTCTTAGTCTCTTATCCCTCACTCCTGAGTCCTTGGGATAAATAAATGTGGTAGCTGGTCTCACACATTGTCTGTATGGATGGGTCAAAGTGATGAAGAAGGACCAAGTAAAGAGCTAAAAAGAACAGCATCATCACAGGGCAGCAAGCATGTATCAAGGCAAGGAAATTAGACATTCATGTGTGTACTAACAAAAGCAAAAATAAGGGCCATGAATTTTAAGAAGAACAGGGAGATAGTATATGGGAGGCTTTTGCGGAGGGAAAAATGTAACTATAATATCAAAAATAAAAGAAATAAAAAGTAAATAAGAAAAAGAAACACAATAGAGATTATACCTGCATTCCTTCTTAAGTAAGCAATAGGACAACATAAACTTTACTTTATTCTAAAAAAACTGTGATTACTGTCTGTGTCCTTGTTTGTATTTTTTATTTGTTTTTGAGATATATACCCTCTCTACTGTCATATTATTGACTTCTTAATACCAACTGTTCCAAATACTCTGTAGTTCAATGCTGTTTGGACTAAAAATTGAAACCTTGACTGGTTGCATTAATTTATATATTTATATTGCTAAATGATTTGTAACTATAATTTCTTTCACAAAATGAACATTTGCTCTATAATATCTAAAGATAAGAACACATTATTAATGTCAACAAAATTAGGCAGAACTGAATATTAGTCTGGTTTTGAGAACTGTCCTGTCATAAATTCTTACACTGATTATTTAGACAAAACATTTGGATTTGCAAGGATTTTCATGACCAAATTGGCACTCTGTTATGTTTATGAGACTTTTCTACAAGCAATAAGGAATGCTGAGGGCAAGAGAAATATTCATCTCCAGTAAATAACAAACTAAGTGGTCAGCCCTAAAAACATATATACAAGAACATTGTACTCACAGAGCAGGTTGTTTCTATATATTTAGGTATATACATTTATATATACATATATGTGTATATGCACATAAATATGTATAACAGCAATTAATAAAAAGGAAGCCATAATTTTTTATTAAAATAGATTCTTTTCTCATATGATATATCTTGGTTAGAGATTTTTAATTCCTCTACTCTTCCCAGTTCCTCACCACCTACCACCTCCACACCCCTCTAGGTCCACTTTCTTTTGTTGCTTATTAAAATAGAACATGCTTCTAAGAGATAATAACCAAATACCACTATATATATATATATATATAAGATGATACAGCAACATATATTTCCAAGTTGGATACAGCAACCCAACATGAGAAAAGGGATCCCAAGAACAGGCAATAGAGTCAGAAACCACTTGATCTCATCTTCAGGAGTCCCATAAAACACTAAGCTAAAAACTGTAATACATACACAAGGGGACTTTTGTAGACACATACAGGCCCTTTTCTTGCTGCTTCAGTCTCAGTGAGCTCATATGTGCCTTGCTTCATTGGTTCAGAGGGCCAAGTTCTCCTGGTATCTTCCATCCCCTCTGGCTCTTACAGTCTATCTGCCTACTCTTCTTCAGGATTCCCTGAGCTCTGAAAGGAGTAATTTGATGGAGACCTCCAAATTGGACTCTTACCAAGTAATAGGGAAGGTACTGAATCTGTAGATTGCTTTTGATAGGATGGTCTTTTTTACTATGTTAATCCTACGGATTCATGAGCAGGAGAGATCTTCCATTTTCTAATATCTTTCAAGTACTTTTTTCAAAGATTTTAAGTTTTTATCACACGAGTCTTTCACTTGCTTAAATAGAGTTACCCCAAGATGTTGTATATTATTTGAGGCTAGTATGAAAGGGGTTGTTTCCCTGATTTCTTTCTCAGTTCCTTTGTCATTTGTATAAAGGATGGCTACTGCTTTGCTGCTGTTGTTGTTGTTATTTTGTTTGTTTTATCCAGCCACTTTACTGACTGTAGGAGTTCCTTGGTGAAATTTTTAGCATCACTTATGTATACTATCGTATCATTTGCAAATAATGATATTTGACTTCTTCCTTCCCAATTTATATCACATTGGTCTCCTTCAGTTGTCTTATTGCTCTGGCTAAAACTTCAAGTACTACATTGAACAGATATGGAGAGAGTGAGTGGTCAACTTATTCACTATTTTGGTAGATTTGCTTTGAGTTTCTGTCCATTCAAGTTGATGTTGGCCTAGGCTTGCTGTAAATTGACTTTATTATATTTAGGTATGTCCCGTGTATCCCTAATCTGTCTAGGACTTTCATCATGATGGGATGTAGGACTTTGTTCTAAATCCTTTTCTGCATCTAATGATAGTATCATGTTTTTTTTTTTTTTTGGAATATGAGCTTCTTTCTTTGGTAGATAACATTTATTGATTTTCATATATTGAATCATCCCTACATCTCTGGGATAAAGCCTACTTGATCATGTTGGATGATATTTTTGATATGTTCTTGGATTTGGTTTGCCAGTGTTTTATTGAGAATGTGATCATCTATGTCCTAAAAGGAAATTGGTCTGTAATTAATTGTCTTTCTTTGTTGAGTTTTAAAATATGCCTGTGATTGACCTTGAAAACATACCTAACACGACTATAATTTGGATTGTTATAGATGATTAACTCTTACCTGTATTATAGTTAATAGCTTAATATTCTAAGTGGCTTTTAAGGACTAGAACTTTACATTACATTTTTAAATGAGCTACATAGGTAAAATACATTAAACAAGAAATAGAAACATACAATACAGTATAACAAAAGAACCTTAAGTTTGTATCACTATACAAAAATATCTTAAACAAGAGTAGAAACATATATACAGTATAACAAAAATAATTTAATTTGTACCAATAGAAAAAATCCATACCAATATAAAATATCTGAGACTAGTAGTTGTTTTTTATTAGTTTCAAAGTAGATACAGTAATCTATCCTATTATACTATCCTTTCTATATCCCCCCTTTTTTCTTTTTACAATGACTTTGGGTGCTAGATAAAATGATTATCTCTTCAGTTTTATCTAAATTACCAGTCCATAAATGAGAGGGAAGTATTAACGTCTCCCATTATCAGTGTGTGAGAGTGAATACATAATTTAAATCGTTTAGTGTTTCTTTTACAAACTTGAGTACCCTTGTGTATGGGGCATAGATGTTAAACATTGAAATGTCATCTTGATGGATATTATCTGTAGCTAGAGTTTTCCTGCCTGGCCCATGGTCAGGATAAATCTCTGTCACCCGCCAGTCCCACAGCCGCTCAGACCCAACCAAGTAAACACAGAGACTTATATTGCTTACAAACTGTATGGCCGTGGCAGGCTTCTTGCTAACTGTTCTTATATCTTAAATTAATCCATTTCTATAAATCTATACCTTGCCACATGGCTTGTGGCTTACCGTCATCTTCACATGCTGTTTGTCATGGTGGCGGCTGGCAGCGTCTCCTCAGCCTTCTCCTTCCCAGAATTCTCTCCTCCTTGTCCCGCCTATACTTCTTCCTGCCTGACCACTGGCCAATCAGTGTTTTATTCATTGACCAATAAGCAACATGTTTGACATACAGACCATCCCACAGCACTTCCCCTTTTCTTTTTTTTTCAAAAAGGAAGATTTAACATTAACATAGTAAAATTACATATAATTTGGGAATTTAGGCGTAGCTTCTCTTACTACTTCCTGCTGGAGGGGGGCGCTGTATCTTATGGGGACACAAAGAAAATATTATCTGTGGACATGCCTGTGAGGGGTTGTCTTGATTGATTTAATTGATGTAGAGGATCCAACCCATGGTGAGTGGTGCCAGGTCCTGGGCAGATAGTCCTAGAGTATAAGCAGAGTATCCAACTGAGGTTTCACCAGAAAGACTATCCCTTCGTAGTTTCTGCTTCAAGCTACTGCTTACAGTCCTACCCTAATTTCCATCAGAAATGGACTATGATTTACAAATGTAAACCAAATAAAATGTTTCCTCTCTAAGTTCTTTTGTTTAAAGTATGTTTTCACAGCAACCAAGATCAATCTAGAATAATAACTAATTCCACCTGCATTAATAAATATGTGTAACCTTCTTTTCTGATCCTAGAATATGATACATATGTGTTAAATTCAAAAATTTGAGATATTTCCTAAATGAAATACGTTTCATATACTTTTAGTTAGTCGTTTCTTTTCATAACAACTGAGTTCCCATAAGATCATTCTGAGTTAGAAAATGAAATCTATTTTATTTCACTGATTACAATACTATCTCTGTCTGTATATAACTGTTTATATATCCATCTATATACCTGTATATGGGTTTCTCTATTGACACAAATGTGTGTGACACTTAGGTGTGTGTGTGTGTGCGTGTGTGTGTGTGTACTACAAATATTTAAAAGTATCAAAATTTATTTAATTTATTTTTCATTTTCTCATTCTTAGATTTAGACAAGAACCATCAATTGACAGACATTTGCTGAGAGTATTTAAAAGTCAAAGTAACATATATGAAGAGTATAGAGTCTATAAATAAAATCATGAATAATACCATCTGGTTTACTTAAAAAGAGTCACTCTGAGAAGACTTTTTTAGTATAAATGATGTCATATTAAGTATGTGTCTGTAATAAACAATTAAATGAGTCTCAATTTTTGTTATAAAATATTAGACAATTTATTTAAGGTTAGTCATGCAACTAATAAAATATGTAAAGAAATGAAAAGTATATTTATATACTTTTCTAGTATAGACACTAGACTAACTAAAGGTTTTGGGTTTTTTTTAGTGGACACAAATAAAATCAATGACCAGCAAAGTAAATATGAATAACTGATTACAATTAACAATAAAAACACTGTTTTTGTATAAGATAGAAATCAAGAGAGAAATTTTGCAAGCCACAGGGACTAATAATAAACTTTACATACAATAAAATGTGCAAAACTGATAAGCAAAGAGTAAGGTGCTTCAAGGAGCGTTTCACAAAAGAGGATTTCAAGTGGTCAAGTGGGAAGGGTGCTGAAGATTAGAAACTGTGGACATATGCATTTAAAGGACTGCAAGTCAACAAGACACACACCCAGCACACCAAGAAACTGAGGTTTAAAGAAAGACAGTGACAATGGTCATCAAAGGAAAGAAACAACTGTACTACTAGTGGAGATACAAATTAGATGAATCTCCATGGGAAAGAGTTTCCCAGAGTCTACCAAAATTGTTCTGTGATCACAAAAAGTGAGCACATTTTTTATTTAATTTTATATTCAAGAATGTACATGCAGCTCTATTCAACAGGACAACAAAATGTATTCTGTCTTATTCAGGCAATATGGCATCATACAGATACTACCTCACCAAAAAGAGATTAATCACTCTGACACTGTAATAAACAAGGTAAGTCCTCAAAACAAAATATCTATGCTACCAGTTCACGTTATTCAAAATTCAAAACAAGTAAGCTCTGCATAATTTGAGAATGAAGATCCTGTCTGGGGAGATTCTTTAATAGTCAAAAAGGAAGTACTTGAAAATACTGATGTTTTCGTCCTGGTGTTGGTTATGTGGATGATGCAAAAAAAATTGATGTTTAAATATTTATTTTCAGGAGAATTATTTTTAACAACAAAAATGAAACCATTTTAATGAAAAATACTGTATAATTTAAGAAAAATGTCATTGTAGATAATCTTACCATGTCTGATTAGCCACTTGCTATAAATTTTTTTCTAAGAACAATTAAATAAATTCAATATATGTTCAAAATCAACTTTACCTTTAAAATACATTTAAAAACTATTGTAATAAATATTTACTATTTGAACTATATGAAACTAAACCTGAGAATTTAATATCTGTAAATACATATTAATCTGTTCAACATGAAAAAATAAGAACTCTTATTACCAACATACTAATTATATTTTTAAACAAATAACTAACCATGCTTTCCAAAAATCTAATTAATAAAAAGGGAAATTATTTTTTTCTTTCAAAATCTCTTGAATGCCTGAGTTAATAAATGATGCCTGGATCCTTATAATCTGCTTTCACATTTTTCTACCATACTATACATAATTTAATGTCTAAAGCATGTACTTTGCAATGTAGAAGAATGGAAATTTTTTAAAAAAACACAATGAAATTATAACATTATTAAGAAAATGGCTTGGTAAGCTTTACAAATCTCACAGTCTCCTCATGTCCCAATTCAAAGTTAGGTGAAATAGATTGCTTTCTTTAAGCATCAAAAATAATCATCATTAATTTTTGTCTCTGCAAAAAGAAGTTTCTCTACTGAGAGCTAATCACAAATTCCCAAGTTGTATATAATAAATGTCTGTGCAATATTCATTACTATATGAGGCATCTGTATCATACCCTCTGCCCCCAAATCTTAAGGAACCTTGTAAGAAAGAAGATGGAAAACTTCTAAGACCAAGAAGATGGGGAGAAATACTGTGAAACCATGTCTTCTGGGCATGATAGTGCCGTTGCATAAAAAAACAAAAAAACAAAACAACAACAACAACAAAAAACCTCATAGCAACTGTGATTGTCTACACATAAAATACACAACACAAAGCCAGTCAACATTTGAGTATTATAAGGGAGGGTCTTAAAAGACCCACCCCTAGCCAAGGAGCACTTGGTAGTTGCTGGCTGCTGTGGAGAGAGATGAATTTCTTCAGGAGGATGACAATTTGTTGTGGAAGAGTTGTTTGTACAGCCAATTCACTGTGCCAATAAAGCCACCTTAAATCAAGGGAGTCAGTGATTGGCTGACCAGGACTAACCATAAAGTTCTTGGAGGACTTAGGAGGTTTACTAAAAGGACACGTAGAAAGGAGAGAGTATTTCTGAAGGATTCTTAGGGCTGATGGATAGGGGGAAATGTGGAGAAAGGGTTGGTCAATCGTTTCTGCTTTGATTGGCTGATCCTTTCTCCATGTTTTCCTAATCAGCCAGCCCCAGAAATCTCTAAGGACTCTGTTTTCCTTGGATTTATCAGATCTTTGTCATAATTTCTGACTCCTGAGCTTTTATTATACTGGAGCAATTTAGATAATCATTTTATCTAGTACCCAAAGTCATTGTAAAAAGAAAAAAGGGGGATATAGAAAGGATAGTATACTAGGATAGATTACTGTATCTACTTTGAAACTAATAAAAAACAACTACTAGTCTCAGATATTTTATATTGGTATGGATTTTTTCTATTGGTACAAATTAAATTATTTTTGTTATACTGTATATATGTTTCTACTCTTGTTTAAGATATTTTTGTATAGTGATACAAACTTAAGGTTCTTTTGTTATACTGTATTGTATGTTTCTATTTCTTGTTTAATGTATTTTACCTATGTAGCTCATTTAAAAATGTAATGTAAAGTTCTAGCCCTTAAAAGCCACTTAGAATATTAAGCTATTAACTATAATACAGGCAAGAGTTAATCATCTATAACAATCCAAATTATAGTCGAGTTAGGTATGTTTTCAAGGTCAATCACAGGCATATTTTAAATAGATAGATGGTCTTCAAACACTTCAGAGACTTACAGAATATGGCATTTTAGTGTTTTAATAACATAAGGCTTTTCTTGACAGCAAGACACATCTACTCTAGGCAGCTTCTATCTACTTCAAAAGAGGATGAAGGGCATCAAAGAACCTTCATATGGAATTTGCTTTCATTTGTGGCGAAGTTAGCCACTGGGCAAAGAAACTGCCCTTGCCTCGAGTGCTGGCAGTATGCTCTTCAAATTGGATAGGCAGGACACAAAGGAAGGCAACTGCCAAACTTTGCCAAGGCAAGGTAGGACAGTCCTTCAAAATTCCTGCTTCACAAAGTCTGTCAGTTATTCTAGGCCCATAGGCTGTAGATGGATGCCCAAATGTTGCAAAGGCACCTTGGGCTGACTATCCAGGCAGCCAGATGTCTCTGTCACTTCTTAGTTTTGGAAGTTACTTGCTCTGTACTTCCTGTTTGCACAAGTAATATTATATCCTTCTCAGGTCTCTGATGGGGTTGAAAGTTAGATAGTTATAGTTTTCCTTAGATATTACAGAAAGTAAATTCAGTGTAAAACTTTGGAATCACCAAGATAAGACAGATAATATTTTCTCTGAATTTGCCAAATACTAATAGACTTGACATTATGAATATATTTTTAATTGATAATTGTTCTTATTGTATATGGTTTTACATTGTTAGAGATAAAACTTTTCCTTTTTATTTAGACAAAAAGGGGGAAATATTGCAGGAAAATTGTTCATACAGTCAATCCACTGTGCCAATAAAGTTACCTTAAATCAAAAGACAAAGTTAGCAATTGGCGGAGTGTGAATAACTGTAGAACTCTCAGAGGATTTATGAGATTATCCAGAAGGACAGGAAGAGAGGACAGAGGATTTCGAGGGAATTTCTGGGGATGGTAGATGAGGAAAGATATGGGAGAGGGTCAGTCAATCAACTTTCCACTTTCTTTGGATGTATCAGGTCTTTATCTGAATTTCTGACTCTCAAATTTTTATTATACTGGAACAATTTAGGTAATCATTTCTACAATTGACCATGCTTTCAAACCAATGTGAATTTGGGTAACACCAATTTTGTAATCAGTGAAGTATTTTTAAAAAGACATGAAGCTGATAGAGGGTCATGGGACATGTAATCCAAATGGAGTACAAGTCATGGAGTGGAACTTAGAATAATTTCAAACACATTATGCACATGTTATGACATAAGGGTGAAAATTTGTTTCTATATTCTCTTGATGTAATTCATAACTGTCTTTAGAAGATGAATTGTTCAAAAGAACCACACTTGAGAATCACCTGTGTGTTATTTACCACTACATGCAGTAGTAGACAAGTCCTCAATCAGAATTCCTAGAGCAAGTACACCAAGTGTACTGTCAGCAGTAGTTCTATTCATGACCCTAATCTGTCATTGAAATCAGAATTAATTTTTAAATCAATTTAATTTTTTTCTTTTTTTTTCTTTTTAAGGAATGTTTATTTTTATTTGCGTGTCCATGTCTTTGTGTGTGAGTATGGTGACAGCAGTCATTATACTCTCTCTTGGTGTATTTGTTCCAAGAAAGCCTCATTTATACCAGGTATTAGTAAAGAGTAAACTATATTTAAAACAGGAATTTAAAAATTATGAATTTCATGATATTAGGAAATATTAATTAAAACAGAATAATGTTAAAAAGTACAGGGCAAGAGTAAGTCTACATTGTACAGATTTTTGTACTCTATACTGAGTTTTTTTGGGTTTTTTTTTTTGCAAACATAAAATTCTTTTTTTAATTTTTTTATTTAATTTTACATATTAGGCATGGATTCCCCTGCCCTCCCTCCTCCCGCCCCCCCTCACCCTCCCCTAGCCCACCCCCCCATTCCCATCTCCTCCAGGGCAAGGACTCCCCTGGGGATTCAGCTCAGCCTGGTAGATTCAGTCCAGGCAGGTCCAGTCCCTTCCTCCCAGGCTGAGTAAAGTGTCCCTGCATAGGCCCCAGGTTCCAAACAGCCAGCTCATGCACTAAGGACAGGTCCTAGTCCCACTGCCTGGGTGCCTCCTAAACAGTTCAAGCTAATCAACTGTCTCACTTATCTAGAGGGCCTGATCCAGTTGGGGGCTCCTCAGCTACTGGTTCATAGTGCATGTGTTTCCACTAGTTTGGCTCTTTGTCCCTGTGCTTTTTCCAATCTTGGTCTCAACAATTCTCACTCATACAATCCCTCCTCTTTCTCACTGATTGGACTCCCAGAGCTCCACCTAGGGGCTGGCCATGGATCTCTGCATCTGCTTCCAACAGTCATTGGATGAGATTTCTAGCACAACAATTAGGGTGTTTGGCCATCCTATCACCAGAGTAGGTCAGTTCTGGCTTTCTCTTGACCATTGCAAGTAGTCTATTGTGGAGGTATCTTTGTGGATTTCTGGGGACCTCTCTAGCACTTTGCTTCTTCCTATTCCCAGGGGGTCTTCATTTATCATGGTCTCTTTTTCCTTGTTCTCCCTCTCTGTTCTTGATCCAGCTGGGATCTCCCACTCCCCTAAGCTCTCTTTCTCTCGACCCTTGCCCTTCATTACCCCCACTCATGTCCAGTTTGCTCATGTAGATCTCATCCATTTCTCTATCATTGGGCGACCCCTGTGTCTTTCTCAGTGTCCTGTTTTCTAGGTAGCCTCCCTGGAGTTGTGAGTAGCAGTCTAGTCATCCTTTGTTTTACATCTAGTATTCTCCTATGACTGAGTACATGCCATGTTTGTCTTTCTGAATCTGGGTTACCTCACTCAGGATGATTTTTTCTAGATCCATCCATTTGCCTGCAAACCTCATGATGTCATTGTTTTTCTCTGCTGAGTAGTACTCCATTGTGTCTATGTACCACATTTTATTTATCCATTCATCAGCTAAAGGGCATCTAGGTTGTTTCCAGATTCTGGCTATTACAAACAATGCTGCTATGAACATAGTTCAGCATGTCACATTGTGGTATGATTGAGCATTCCTTGGGTATATGCCCAAGAGTGGTATAGCTGGGTCTTGGGGGAGATTGATTCCCAATTTTCTAAGAAAGTGCCATATTAATTTCCAAAGTGGCTGTACAAGCTTGCATTCCCACCAACAGTGGAGGAGAGTTCCCCTTGCTCCACATTCTCTCCAGCATAAGCTGTCTTCAGTGTTTTTGATCTTAGTCATTCTGATAGGTGTAAGGTGATATCTCAGAGTCGTTTTGATTTACGTTTCCCTGATGATTAGGGATGTTGAGCAATTCCTTAAAAATCTTTCAGCCATTTGAGCTTCCTCTGTTGAGAATTCTCTGTTTAGCTCTATAGCCCATTTCTTAATTGGACTGTTGGGCATATTGATGTCTAATTTCTTGAGTTCCTTATATATTCTGGATATCAGCCCTCTGTCAGATGTGGGGTTGTTGAAGATCTTTTCCCGTTCTGTAGGCTGTCGCTTTGTCTTGTTGACCATGTCCTTTGCTCTACAAAAGCTTCTCAGTTTCAAGAGGTCCCATTGATTGATTGTTTCTCTCAGTGTCTATGCTACTGTTGTTAAATCAATTTGGAAAAATAACTTCATCTCTGGTTACCTGATGAAAAATAATAGGAGATGAAGAATTGAGAAAATGTGGGAAAGTATGCACAAGAAGCTATTTGCATACTTCTGTATTGCTTCCTAGAGGACTGGAAACCAGTTTAGAATCTCTAAGGTTTACCCTGTTATAACTAGCATTTTACTTCTGAACAAAGAAGGTCCATAAGGTAAACAAAATCCACTGACATTTTTAAACACCTAAAGTATTTTGAGAGACATACTTGGCATTTTTTATGATGAAAATATAAATTCTAAATTTTAGATCTCACCAGCCACTTGCTCAATATTGCACACATAGTCAAAAGATAGTGAGCTGAGCAAGGTTTTTTTGAAGGACTTGATGCAAAAATTTAGCTGCCCAAAATAACTATGTTCCCAATGAAATGAGAAAAGCGTAACGTGGCCATTCACAAAGAAAAGGACAAGAATAATCCTTATGAAGGACATTCACTTATGACAAAAATATATGCTGTGGGACATTTCCTTGTAGTCCACAAAGGAAAGTGATCAAAAATAGAAAGAGATGTTCTGGGAGAGAGAAGACAAAAAATAATAATAGTAACAGGAGATAAGTGTTCTCTGAATTGTTCAATTCTGATACATTCACAACAACAAAACAAAACTACAATGACAAAGCACTGGCTTCCATTTCCAGCCTTTTGAAAATAAGGAAAACTTATTGTTAATAGGATGTGACTTAGATACTAAATGCATTAGCACCTCACCATTAGCTATATCATACTCACTAAATATAGAACCATTGTGTTACCTGATTGTTGGAATATACTGTGTAAAATCAGTTTGTGCATTTTCTATTATGAAAGAAATACAATGAAGACATATTCCCCTTAACTGTATTTATATGCTATGTTATGCAGGGTGCCCTACAATTCTCAATATTACAACCTTGGCCTATTAACAAGCTGAAACCATAGAGCAATTATGTTTTACTGTATCATACAAAAAACATACGAAGAAGAGTGAAGCAAAACCCAACTATTCCCATGCAGCAAAATAAAAGAATGCTTCCAACACTGGAATGCCTCATGTTTCCAGCAGGATTAGACTTTTTCTTTTGCAGTTCTAGTGAGCTGAATGTTTGAAATCCACATCCCTCATTTCATTTTCACTGAAAGAGTTTATTATTAATTGCAAACGCTTTAATAAAGTCTGCTTCTAAACTGCATTTAGCTTTTTTCTGTCATTTTACATTTTTCTATTATGGAGATTTGTCTCCATATGTTTTAGAGGTTAGTGTTTATGTATGTTGATAAATACATTTCATTAATTTTCAATAATTGGTATAGTAAATTGTATGAATAGACGGCAATTTTTGTTCAATTGTATCATTCTTTTAAACTTCAATGTCTCTTCCCTTGCTGTTTCTTTTTCATGAAACTTTTATTTGAATTATCCTTATGCACATGCACACGATGTGCAACGAACAGCTCAGTCTACATACAATTTTCATCCTTAGCTGATAATGTTTTTCTGTGTTTTTTTTAAGTGAAGTATAAAAAGATTGGGGTCTCTATGTCTCTGTCTTTGACAATGTATAGCTGCATCAGTTGTAGTATTTTATTTTGTCTGTATCTTAGAGGCATAAAAGGAATCGCATTCTTACTTTAATGTTCCACTTCCCCATTTTTATTAAGTTTAATATCTCCTCACTTATGAACTGACCACTCTGGGTTTTTTTTAACCTTTAGGAAATAACTGTTAAGTTTACTTCTTCCTTTTGCATTTGGATCTTTTTTATACTGCCTGTGTGTTGATACTGGTTTTCATATTTAACAAATGCTGACATATATTCTAAGTCATGAGGTCCTAAAAAATAAAGAAGAGGAACACTTTCATGAAAATACACCCTCAGGTTTATTTTTAATTAGCCTCAAGTGTTTAGGTTTCAAGAAAATGTTCTTAGTCACTTAGCATTGGCTTATAAATCACTGTGGTTTTATTTAGGTAAGTGTTTATTCTACTGGGAAGAAATGTAATCACACTTCAGATTTTCTTCTTTTACCTGTGTCCAATTATTTCAGCAACAGTTGGAAGGATTTTGTTTTTTCAATTGCTCTTCAATAGCAATTGTGATTTGTGAAGCAAATGTGTGTATGTGTGGCCTAGTTCAGGGACTTCCACCACTTATCCCTATGGAAATACTGGCATGTCTTAATGTATACAGCTTTGTAACAAAGGATGACAATATCCACACCCATCCGTATTCTTCTCCTTCAGTACTCTTTTTATAACGGTTGGTATTGCAATTGATTGCTTAGATGACTTGAGTAAGATGTCCCTAATGGGCATAGTCCCAAATAGATGGTAGAGTGTGGGGAGATTTAATAATTATAGCCTTATTGCAGGAAACATGTCACTAGAGGCCGACTTTGAGAGTACAGACTCAAGGCATTCACACATGCCCTCTCTGCTTCATGCTACTTGTTCAAGATGTGAGCTCCCTGCTTCCTACTCCTGCTGCAACTTCTGCAGCTTGCTGCCATGCTTCCCCACCATGATGGTCTCTTCTCCTCCTGGCAGATAAGCCCAGAATAAATATTTTTTCTTTAGTTTGCCTTGGTCATGATATTTTATCACAGCAACATAAAAGTAAGTAACAAAATTTCAAATAGATTTTTAGAATAAACTTTGTCTTAGTGTGTGTGTGTGTGTGTGTGTGTGTGTGTGTGTGTGTGTGTGTGCATGTGTGTGTGTGTGTGTGTATGTGTGTGACAATTGGGTTAGGGTTATTATGAAAATTATGAATAAATTTGAAATGATTGATTGATTTTTAATAGTTGTCTTTCTATCAATAAGTAGAATACCAGTAAATATGCTCAGTTCTGATGGATATCTTTGAACTTTACTCAATGCCTATAGTTCTTGCTTATAATACAGTTACTTTATTTTATTTCGATGATATTTAATTTTTAATCTTTATTGTCAACTTCAATAATTTGAATTACCATGTAATCAAGCACTCTAGTTGTCTCTATGAGGAGGAATTTAACTGAGGACAACAGACCCATCCTGAGTATGGGCAGCACTATCTCATAGGCTAGTGTGTGGGACTGAATCAAAAGGAGAGTGGGAGCTGAACAACCGAGTTCCTCACCTTCTGCTTCATGTCTATAGATAGAGTATGACCAGTTATCCCTTCTTCCTTCCTGCAGCCCTGTCAATGCACAATGGTGGAGCATATTCTTTCTTACATCGTGAGACCAAACAACTTCTTTCTTCAATATGTATTTACCAGGTATATAGTCTCAATAATAATGAATAATATAACACTAATATAAGTTACAAATATTTTATTTTAAACTCACTGTTTTCACTGGTGTTGTATAATCAGCATTCTCTAGCCATTTCAGTGGGTTTCTAGAATCCTTACAGTATCTTGATATTTTTTGTTTATTAAAAAATATTTTAATTAGAATAGAATTGTGTCACCTTCTCCTCCCTTTTCTTTTCTTCACTCCAGCCCTGCCAGGAACCCTCTTTCCAAATCTTCTCCTTCCCCTCAACTGTTCTCACTTTCAGAGCCACCTTTTCATTGATCATTATTGTCACACACATGTATATGGAGGAATACACACAAATACAACCTGCCCTGTCCATTTTCATTTCTTTTTTTTTTGAATTTATTTTATTTTATTTTACAATATAATTCAACTTTACATATCAGCCATAGATTCCCCCGTTCTCCCCCCTCCTGCCCCGCCCCCCTCCCCCTGGCCCACCCCCCATTTCCATCTCCTCCAGGGCAAAGACTCTCCCAAGGATTGAGATCAACCTGGTGGACTCAGTCCAGGCAGGTCTAGTCCCCTCCTCCCAGGCCGAGCCAAGCTTCTCTGCTAAGCCCCAGGTTTCAAACAGCCAATTCATACACTGAGCACAGGACCCGGTCCAACTGCCTGGATGCCTCCCAAACAGATCAAGCCAATCAACTGTCTCACCTATTCAGAGGGCCTGATCCAGTTGGGGGCCCCTCAGCCATTGGTTCACAGTTCATGTGTTTCCATTCGTTTGGCCACTCATCCCTGTATTCCATCCATCCCTGGTCCCAACAACTCTTGCTCTCATAAACCCTCCTCCTTCTTGCCAATTGGACTCCCGGAGCTCCACCTGGGGCCTGACCGTGGATATCTGCATCCAGTTCCCTCAGTCACTGGATGGGGTTTCTAGCACAACAACTAGAGGACTGATATCCAGAATATATAAGGAACTCAAGAAATTAGACATCAAAATGCCCAACAGTCCAATTGAGAAATGGGCTATAGAACTAAACAGAGAATTCTCAGCAGAGGAAACACAAATGGCTGAGAGACATTTAAGGAATTGCTCAACATCCCTAATCATTAGGGAAATGCAAATCAAAACAACTCTGAGATACCACCTTATGCCAGTCAGAATGGCTAAGATCAAAAACACTGAGGACACCTTGTGCTGGAGAGGATGTGGAGCTAGGGGAACTCTCCTCCACTATTGGTGGGAATGCAAGCTTGTACAGCCACTTTGGAAATCAGTGTGGCGCTTTCTTAGAAAATTGGGAATCAATCTCCCCCAAGATCCAGCTATACCACTCTTGGGCATATACCCAAGGAATGCTCAATCATACCACAAGGGCACTTGCTCAGCTATGTTCATATCAGCATTATTTGTAATAGCCAGAACCTGGAAACAACCTAGATGCCCTTCAACCGAAGAATGGATAAATAAACTGTGGTACATATACACAATGGAATACTACTCAGCAGAGAAAAACAATGATATCATGAGGTTTGTAGGCAAATGGATGGATCTAGAAAAAATTCTCCTGAGTGAGGTAACCCAGACTCAGAGAGACAAACATGGTATGTACCCACTCATAGGAGAATACTAGTTGTGGAATGAGGATGACTGGATGGCTACTCACAACACCAGGAAGGCTACCTGGAAAATAGGACCCTAAGAAAGACACGGGGATCGCCCAATGACGGAGAAATGGATGAGATCTACATGAACAGTCTCGTCGTGAGTGGGGGTAATGAGGGGCGAGGGTTAAGGGAAGGAGAACTTGGGGGAGCGGGAGATCCCAACTGGATCAAGAACAGAGAGGGAACACAAGGAATGTTCATGGTAAATGAAGACCACATGAGAATAGGAAGGAGTAAAGTGCTAGAGAGGCCCACAGAAATCCACAAAGATGCCCCCACAATAGACTGCTGGCAATGGTCGCGAAACAGCCCGAACTGACCTACTCTCGGGATAGGATGGCCAACACCCTTTTCTTTTTTTTTAATCTATTTTATTTTATTTTACAATATAATTTAATTTTACATATCAGCCA
>CABHPR010125189.1:0-13798 GCA_902168415.1 Peromyscus melanophrys
GTAGGACCACAGACCCAGGCATGGATTCATGGCAGCAGCCTGGGTTTGGATGTCACCATGGCCCCAGGTGACAGCAAAGTACACCCAGATCGGCATGGCCCAGTGGCAGCATGGCCCTTAGACAACAACATGGCCCCACGTCATGTCCATGATCCCTGAAATCAGAACCCTCAGTGGCAACAGGAGCGGCAGACATCAAGATGGCTCAGCCATTAAGCACTAGGTTCACAACCAAAAATAGTCTCCTTTCTTAATCAGTTTCCTATTCATTCTCTGAAATACAGCTTAGCATCACCCAGTTAGAGGAGGCATCTTTGACCCTATTTGATTAAATGCCATCTTTTCTAGCTTCATATGTTACAATAGTTAACATGCCTTGGAACTGTAAATCACTGTCTCTCTGACTTCCACACAAGGTTATCAAAGTCCGAAGTTTGCGATCTTGTTTTGATGCAACACTTGCACATAGGTGGCTCAGGTATTATTTATGAATGAATGCATTGTAAGCATTCAGGTATTGTTTATGAATGAATGCATTGTAAGCATTCAGGTATTGTTTATGAATGAATGCATTGTAAGCACAGCTTTGAGAAAAATGGAGAAAAGTGTGCATTGGCTTTATGACAAAACTTCGGTGTCAATTACTATATCAAGTGAATATTTAATGCTATACAAATATTAATGCAGTGATTTAGACTTGGCTAGTAATTAAGAACTAAGAAAAATAGAAAATAAAACATATTTTCTCCTGTATTCCTTTGAACAGAAACTTCCAGTCCTGCCTAGAGATCCCAGTTGGGTAAGCATGAATTAGGGTTGCAAGTAACTTTGAGCTCTCTATAGCTAAGGTATCATGTGACTCCTCAGTTCTTGTGGCCTTTTATATGGCACCTCATATGCATAATAAGCGTCTTATGTCTCAGCTGAAAAATAAGACTCATATTCTGATAAAGAACAATGCGATACATTTATAAGGAAAGCATTCAAGTAGAATTCATGTTCCTTGTTCAAGACATAATATTTACTTGCATTCTGCCTTGCTCCCTGGGTCTCATGGGGAATATTTGTGATTAAGATTAGCTTTCTCTACTGTAAATAGAAAGGGCATGAGAGAACCACTACCCACTTGCTGTGGCTTATCACAACTCCATTGTTTGGGTATAGAGATAAGAGAAAGTCATGGTGTGGAGGTTGCTTGTGTGATGAAGCAGGCTTTGGATATATGAGGGATTTCTGGACACACAGAGCTCCACGAGCCTCAGTGATGCTTTTGCATGATGTGATTCTGAAAGCTTCTCTCCCTCCCTGGAGAGTGGTTCTTGCTGGTAGATGGTGGGAGATGGATTTTTATGGTTATAAGAATGGGGGGATGATCTAAGAAGTACTTGAGAAAAATTATAGTATGGGAACAGGGGGAACCAACTACACAGGCTAGCTGGATTTCTAGTCCATAGAATGAGGCCTGAAATATGTGGCCTTCTCACTCGCTGCTGCTGGGAGTTTTATGAGATGAATGCAATTTCGGGAGCACTAGGTTATCAGGTTGTGCTTCCTGCCTTTTGGAGGCTGGGACTACAAGTTCAGTGTGAAGCAGAAAAAGTACATGACACTTGGACAGAATATAGATAGTCTGGGCTCACGATGGGGTTTACACCCAAATAAACCGATCGTAATTTGAAAGTATTGCAAGTCAGAATGTATGTAATGTATCTAACCTAGGGAGCACCCTGGCTTAGCATCATCGCAGGCTGTGGAGCGTCAGTCATTTATCCTCCTGATTGCATGGCTGACGGGATGTGTGGCTTGCTCCCACTGCCAAGCATCCAGAGCTAATGTGTTACTACATATCACCAGACTGCGAGAAGATCAAAAGTGCACGCACATCACTTTTGCACAATCATAAAGTTGAAAAAAAAAAAACACCTCACAAGTGAACCATCATAAGTCAGGCACTATGACTACTTGCAATCTCATACATTTCATAATAATTGGTCCATAGGACAGTGTGTTGGGCTATGACGGTGAGTCAGAAAGACAGCAGGACATCCTGTTGAAGGTGCTGGCTCTCTCAAAGCTCCTGTGGCCCAAGAAAGGCTTTTCATCTCCTCCTCTTGGGAATAGAACTGTGCGTCAGGTACAGATAAAGGCTTAGAAAGAAACACACCTTTGGAGTTACGTGTTATCAATCACCAATTGGCAGAGTTTAGTAGATACCACAAATGAGCAGTGGTCATGGTAGTGATTCTAAAGCCAGTGTCGTTACTGCTTGTCTGTGAGAGGGACCAATCAGTCGGTTGGAATAATCGTGAAATCTTTAGCTTTCTACCAGAAGGGATGAATTATGTCAGTTATCTCTGAGGAGAAATTTTACAGCTTAATTAAACAAACATTTAAATCATCCTTTAAAATGTGCTAGATGATTGTGCTTACACTAACCTTCTTTTTATATATCCCAGGGGACGCTTCAGATGTATGCATAAATCACTCAATAAGCAAGTGTGTATGGGAAGCTTAGTGTATGCTCCACATGGAGGCTGAGTTATTAACAGCAGTCCCTTGGTAGGAAGATGGATGCACTGAATTGATGCTTCTCTGCTTGTACCTTTACAGGCCAGTAGCCAGACACACAAGGATTCTCTACGGAAGGAAGACAACCAGAAATCGCAGAAGATGAGGGATGGACAACATCAGAAGGTATTTACGAGGCCTTCCTTGTTACTGTGGATTGCTTCAAGTACCAGGTGCTTTTGAAGGCTTGCTGAACAGACATGTTTAGATTCTTAAAAAGATTTTGGAAAAACTGACAACACATTGCAAACAAAAGATGGATTCTGGGTTTGTTCTATGGAGGTGGCTCCTTCCAGCCAAAACGTTTACTTATGTAGCCTTACAGTGGTTTGTACCGTGTTGGCCACAGCTGGTGCTGGCAGTCCACAGAGAAGGTGAAAACACACACGTGAACACAAAACATAACCAACCCCCGTGTGAGCCAAGGATAGATGAAGTTACAAATGGCATCCAGCGGAGAGTCCAGGGCTTTGAATGAAAAAGGTGTTATGAAACTGGGGTTGACATCTGTACACACATGTATACACATGCAAAGCATCCGGCATACTTTGAGTGATAGAAATCAGCGAGACGAAGGCAGAACCTCCTAACTTCTGAATGGCTGAATTTCACAACTGAAAGTTTCTAGTCTGGCAACTAAAACTAAAATTGTGATTTGATGGTCAAGCATGCTTTCCACAAACAGGCTCTGGTAGGGGAACATATAGGTAATTAAAAGCAGACAGAGAAGTCAAGCCTTCTACTTTTAATTGTGTGGACATTCAGGACAGTGTGGTAACCAGTGCTATAGGGAAACAGATTCAAAGCTGTGAGAAGTGCAGTGTGGTCCATCTGGTGCTGACTGCCTTCTCCTCGGCCACACCCTGGCTTGTCTAGAGGATTCCACTCTATATGACATGGCCTGTGTGCCAGAAAATGGAGGGGCCGTTCCAGGCCAAAGATCCAATCCTAGTTCATCTCCCTGTCTAGGGAAATTCCATTCTCCGTGATTGTGATTGGTTTTCACCATAACATAGGCTATAGATTTGGACAACCAGGCTAAGGGAGATTGCCTTTCAGTGTTGATTTGAAAAAGTCTGTTCTTCTCATTAATTATCTTTCAGGTAAATTTCCTTTTTGTCTTTCTGTATTTTATCCAACAGTTCCTGTACCTCATTGTTCTTAGTGTTTATGTGGCATTTTCCTATCACTTAGTTTTTACCTCTCTGTGTTACTGGTCTAAAATGTATATCCAATGATAAAAGTGGCTGATTTTCTTTCACTCAGTGTCATGGTCTCTTTTCATTTGTGGTTTGATAAGTCCTCATTTTCTATGGTTGGTAGTTCATTTGCACATGTTTGTACTCTTGCCACGTAACTGACATTTCATTCACAGTGTTTTCTTTATTTTTATGATCTCTGGTTGCATTTTCTCTGTTGTGTTTATTAATCACTCCTCTCCCCTCCCCTCCCATATTATGAGAAGATTTACAGTGCTTCTATTTCTGTTTTTAATCTTGCTGCACTGACTCTGCTTGTCTCTTCGGATCTGAAAATGCATGCATCTCTCTGGCTTTCTGTCTGTGTCTATTCCCTTGTTCCGTCGCTGCTCACCATTCCTGGGACATCTATCAAATGGATTCCAGACAGGCAGGATCAGCTCTCCATACGTCTTCACTGTTCCTTCTGCTCCTTCCCTCTGCATCTCATTCTGAAGGAGGCACTGGATCATCCCATTGACTGCAGTCTCTCAGGACTCTGCACTGTGTGCTTATTTGACACATATATTGAATTCATTTGCTCACCCAAACCGTTCATTGGCTTTATTGTAGCAATGTTCCGCTTTATGAATCTAATATTCTCATCTCTCCACTGATGGTAACTATCCACATATTAAACTTTCTACTTCATATACCAACGTATTTCCTGTTTTCTCTCCCATGCATTTGTTTCTTCGTGTTTGGTGATTCTTGCTTATGTTCGCCTGGACCCGAGACAAGCAGCCACTGTCCTTACGTGTGGCGGCTTGTTCTGTGGTCACAGCTCCCTGGTAATACTATTTCTCTGAGCTCATTCTTTCATCCTCTGTTTGGTGTGATGGACTGAGGAGAGAAACCATCACAAAAAATGCCCTGGATACCCTTCTCCAGCTGGTGGCCCCAGTAGAGATGTCAGTATTCCCTCACGAAGCTCCTATGGAGGCACAGTTAACTCAGCTCTAGTGCATCCTGCTCATGCAGTGGTCCTCCATGTACTCCACTGAGGGAGACCTGCTCCCTCTTTTTCCTTCAGGGTGCTCTTGAGGAGGAGAAGTGAGAAGTATGTAGACAGAAGTATAGAGAAGAGAGACAGAAACACAGGATAGCTTGGGAGGGCCTGGGTCAAAACCCACTGGCCCCTTCTGTCTCTACTAAAGGACTTTTAAAGGAATGCCAAGGGGTGGAGCAAAAGACTTCCCCCCAACACAGCCAAGTGCAGACCATCCCAGACACCTGGTGACCATGCACATGGTCAAGCCATCCTCTAATGCAGCCTTGCTGTATAAAGCAAGCTCAGATCTCACTAGGAAGCTTTTGTGGGCCGCCACACTCCATGTAACTTACCCTGTCCTTTTTACCTTGTTGGCCTTTCCTACCATCTCTAATAGGTTGATTGTACTTCCCGAGTTTTGTATGGTTATTGGTTTAATTTAGAAAGTGAAAAGGCAACAAAGGAAACCAGAAGGCACTCAGATAATTAGGAAACAAAGTTGTTATGGAAGCCATAAAAAGTAGTAGTGCTGGCATCTTATGGGAAATGCATGCAGAGCTGTGCACAGAGAAAGGAAATTATAACTGTTAAATCCATTGAATACATAAAAAGAAGAAGAAAAGTCATGAATTATGTACCAAGGAATTTACAGCAGAAACAATAAGTGAAACTAAAGGAAGTAATTAAGATAAGAACAGAAATTAATAACTTAATAATTAGAAACTTGACGAAGCAGCTGTTTAAAAACTCCAGCCGTGCATTCTGTGATAACGTCAGCAGGCTGAAGGAATCTGCAGCAAGCATGATTTGGAAGAGATTAAAGGAACAGACACAAACATACAACCTTAGATCTAGGGGTCCAGAGAGGCAGCTTTGGGAGGATTATGCTCCTGTTGCTGCAGGGAAGGCTATGCTAATAAGTTGAAAATCTCCATGAAGTGAATGACTTTCTCGGAAAACATAAAACGACAAAGAATTAAAAAGTGCACGAAGACAAATGGAAATACCTTGATTTGGAAAGTTTTCTGGGCGTTCCTTACCCCAACAGACTAAGCTTAACGTTAGAAGTAAGTTCTTCGGAATTTTTTACATGGCAGATTTTTTTTCCTTGTGCTTAGAAACTGGTCCAGATCAAGGAAAAGGATTAAACATTTTAGGCTTTCTTTTAGCTATTGTTTAAGTACAGGTACATAGTAAGTGTGTGTACATTCACACACATACACACACACACACACATACACACACACACACACACACACACACACATAGAGAGAACACAGATCTTTTAGATATAAAAGTTTCAAAAGATAAAGATTTAATACTGAAAAGAAAAGTAGAATTTTTCTCTTAATTTACCAAGATGAAATAGTTTCTAAAAATGCAAAGATAACTACCGGTTAGAATTTGTTATATTTTATTTTTGTTATAGGAAAACTACTGAGAAAAAATATTCACTGAGGTGGGTTTTTTTTTTTTTTTTTTTTTTTGGTTTTTTGAGACAGGGTTTCTCTGTGTAGTTTTGGTGCCTATTCTAGATCTCCCTCTGTAGACCAGGTTGGCCTTGAACTCACAGACATCCTCCTGCCTCTGCCTCCCGAGTGCTGGGATTAAAGGCATGCCCAACCACTGCCTGGTGTTCAGAGATCTTTTAAGTGGCAGGGGAAAAAAAGATAGACTTTTAAATTAATTATGTCAATTAAACAAAATTTTATTAAACTATAATAAAAAGGATAGTCTTAACATATGTATAGCCTTCCAAACTAAAGCCCAATAGATCTATCATTAGTGCCAAAATATCAAAATGAGCAACATGGGATGCTTATAATTCCTACCATATAAACCAAGATCATTCCAGAAATTCTGACATAGTGTTCCTCAAATCTATTTGATGCAAAACTGTTAATATTGCATGGAACAGCTTTGGGAATTATCTTAGTCAACTCAATAAGGCAAGAAATGAAAATTTAAAAGGAACATTTCTAATTATTGGAAATAAGCTAATATTAATGGATGAGAGCAATTCACCCACACAACCAAAGAGAGTCTGTTGAAGCATGATTAGACAGAGAGAAGTTCATAAGAGAGGTTGGTTACAAGAGATAGATCAAGAAGGAACTCTCTCAAATATTAGTGAAAATTGATTACAAAATACAGTGAGGTAAAAAGTAGCTCATGAACTGAACTGTGTAAAAAAAAAACATTTAAGCTTGAAATAAACAAACAAACAAACCCCCAACGCATAACTTTCCTTTACCCATAAAAGTCCATTTGGATAGAGCAGAGATGGTAGTGTCCCTGAGTGGGAAAACTCTACATTGCAGTAACTACAGTTGTATCCAAGTTAATTTGAGTTTAATTCCAATACAATTTAAAATACTTTGACAATTCATTTCTAAGTCTCAACTCTGAGAATAATGCAGAAACTTTGGAAAAAATGACCACCTGATGTATGTGTTTGCTGGGGTAAGGACTTACAGTAGTGGTAACAATACAGGGTAGACAGACAGAATGCTGTATGTGTTTGCTGGGGTGAGAGCTTACGGTAGTGGTTACAAGATAGTGTAGACAAACACAATGCTGTTACTAGGACAGGAGAAACTAAAAAGCCTTCGGGCACTATCAAATTAAAAAAGCAGTAGTTGTACATAGTATTTGTTTATTTATTTTTGACAGAGTATGTAATAGCCCAGGTTAGCCTTGAGCTTGTTATCAACTCCCACCCCCAGCCTACCGAGTGCTGAGATGATGGGCCCATAACAACCATGCCTGGCAAATATATGCATTTGTTCTGAGAAAATAATCACAGATGCCCACAAGAAGTATGCACACATTTGGTTTTTTAATGATTAATGAAAATTTGAAACAGTTTGTTGACTGACAGAAGACTGGAATGTTCTGGAAGTCCATATGGCAGTTACCAGCGTCCTTGAATGACAGGAATATGTTCACATTGGTGACAATGAAAACATAGATTAAAAATAGAGCACGGACAGATTGTTAAACCTGCCTCCTGCTACTGCACCCTGTGTGGGTTGCTCCCCTGCCCCAGCCTTGTCTGTTGTGTTGATGGTGCTGTTATTTGCCTCTGTGACATTTTGTCAAGATCAAAAGAGAGGAAACAGGTTGGGAGTTGATCCTGTGCTAAGCCTGATAATGTGAGTCAGGGTGGGAGGCTGTAATCTGTGTGTTTAATCAGGAAGAAAATATAGGGGCTTGTTAAAGGGGGCTTATCTCTGGGTGGAGAGTTTTCTGAGTAATTATTTGTTGCCCTTTATACTTTCTGTAGTTTCTAGATTTTTCTACAGTGAATCAAACCTCCAGCAAAGGAAGAGCTTTAAAAAAAAAAAAGATAGTTGATGAGAAATGTTCTGGGTGAAAGATAGAGAATGGTGAAATCAAAGATCATGGGGCTGGACTCCCTTTGTTAATATTGACACTAAATGATAGCGCTCCCGGCACTAGTCAAGGGAGAACTTAGTCACACTCTGTATCATTTCCAGTAAGTGTTCCACCTCACTGTGTAATTTTCTTGACTATCCCACTTCACCTTTGGCATTTGCATCCTTCGATTTGGTTGGGCACCTCTTTTCAAGCATCCTTTCCACCTTTTCACTTCGTTCTTGCTGGTCAAGGTCATGGCTGTCATTCAGCTAAGGTTCCCTTCTAGGAGGGAGCCTCATCAGAGACAGGCTCTCTTTAGAATCCTCAAAGTCTTTCGCAGCAAACATCCAAAGGCAGCAAGCAGTTCTTTTCCTGTCCCGGCTCAGCCCTCCTGCTTCCACCGTGCTTTTCCTCCAGTAGAGCTGAGAGAACATCCTCTCCTGGGAGAAATTCATCCCACCAAGGCGACGGCACTTTAATGTTTACACGAAGCAGTCAGGCTGAACCATGTCTGTACACGCCATAGTCGGAATTGGACATGATTTCAAAACCGCCCTATCTTTATTGTCAATTAGTGCACTAGGAGTTGCTTTGGAGCCTGCCTTTTGCTCCAGTCTCATCGCTTCTCAGAGCTTCCAGCCTTGCACACACCTGAGTGTGGTCCCATGGCTCCTCTGACGGAGTAGGGCACTGAGAGGGAGCGGAAGCGCAGGGTTGATTTTTCCTTCTAGCAGGAAATGCCCACTGCTCTATGGCTCTCTGTTAGGCTGTGCTCCCAGGGCTGATGCTCGAAGCTGTGCTGCGGCTGTCCAGCACAGCAACCTCCCTACCTCCTGACTAACCTAGACAGTCCCCTGTTTGCAGCGGATTCCTCACATGTACTAGGCCACCAGGTCAGTGCTTACAGGTTCTATTCTTGACATCTCAAGATGGTATATTACCATTTCCCGGAAGTGCCCTCTTTGTCTGGAGCTCTCAGTGCCTGGAGAAGACCCTCCCCTCCCGCTCCTTGGAGAGCTTTTATGGATATACTTTAAACACTGAATATTCATTTCTCTGGTTTGTGTTTCTGCTTTGTATTTCTGTGTTATTGTTGAGACTTACATTTAACAATGCATTTCTTTTTGCTTCGTTCCATGGTTCTTTCTGGGTCCGCTTCCATTTTAACATGGTTTCCTTCGGGGAAGAGCTGCATCGCACTTTATCTGCACAAATCCAGGTGTCTGAGGAGTGGCTGGTACTTAACACACACGCACTGCATGAGATAAGGGTCGAGTGTCTGGTGTGTTGTGTATCGCAGCATTTTGATTTTCTTCGTGTTGCAGTCTCAGTCCGGGGAACCAGAACAACTTACCTTGTGGTTTTTTCAACTGGGTGTTGCCCTTCCATGTGAGAAGCTGAGGAAATGAACCACAAATATGCTTATGAGGCATGCAGAGACATCCTCGGTGGCTGTCAGTTCAGCAGAACAAATTAATTAGTAGAAATTATCTTTCTTGGTACCAAAGAAAAACGGCCTCTCTTTGGAATACACTGTGCTGATGATCAGAAAATAAGCCAGGGCCCAGTGGTGCCAGCCCCTCCCCTCTGCCATCTGGAACAATGTTCTCGCGCGGTGATGCCTCATCAGCTCCCTGTCCGCACTTCCCACCAGATCTTAATCTCTACTCCCCATTCTTTGCCTCTGCAAGAGGATGATGTGCATCACTCTCTTCCCCACCTCTTTCTTCTAGCAGTTCTTAGCTTCCTAATATACTAACTTCCTTTGTTATCTCTACATGTTAAAAACTGTACCAATTAGAATCTTTTTATTTGTTTATTTTAATACATTTTAATTAAAGTAGAATTACATCGTTAAACAAAGAAAAACTTATGAAAGCAGAAGTGGCCTTTTACATGAGTTATAAACCCCAACAGATGGTCTAAGGAAGTAATACGTACATATAAAGACTGTAAAACCTAAAGTGTATCAGATGTTAAAGCTTTCTCTCTCTATCCATCTACCCTCCAAGTTCTTTACCAATGGGCAATGACCAGTTTCTTTCATTGTTCCACAAGATATTTTACATATGGCAGATGCAAGTATATAAAAGTTGAAATGGGGGCACTGGGGAGATGGCTCAGTGGTTTAGAGCACTTGTTCTCAAAAAGGACGTGGGTTCAATTCTTACCACCCACATGGTACCTCATAACTGTCTGTAACTCCAGTTCCAGGGACTCCAACACTCTCGCTTGGTCACAAGTTTCCTTCATCTAGAATAGGAACTGTAATAGGGCAAGGATCCCATCTGTCTTGTGTACCACTGTAGGGCTGGCACATCCATCTAAGCCCGGCTCACCACAAGCCTCTCAGATATTTTGTTCATTGAATGCATGGGACACATCCAATTAGCTTATGTGTGCCGTAAATATTTACTTGTTCCTATTTTACTTATTTTAAAGCTGGTTTATGGTATTTTATCAAAATGGGAGGTATAGATATTTTTATTCAGCTGAATTTACCAATTTTCTTCTTGTGTAACTTTCTTTGCCATGTTCATAAATTTACCTATACTTACTTTGAAAATGTTTGTGATTTCATCTTTAAGGTTCAAATCTTAGACTCTATAGAATTTATGTGTATTTACAAGTGAAGGATCTAGTTTTGATTTTTCTCTTAGTAGTTGCTCAGTCTATCAACCTTCACTCAACTGTCTGCTAGACAGCCTCAGCACAAGTCTACCATTACCACATTTCCACAGGCATTCGGCCTCTTGCCAGACTTGAGCTGTTCAAATCACTAAGTTTCAGGACACACCTTAATGTCTGGTAGATCTACTTCTTTCTCATTTATTTCCTTGCACATGATGTCTTTGTAGCTATGATTACATTCTTGGATTTTTTTCCTTAATAAATTCCACAACAATTTTGTTTATAACTGGTCCCTTTCTTCTCATTTCCCACAGAAACAGAAACATGATCTTTGTTTTTTGTTGTTGTTGTTTTGAAATCTTTTTTTGCTCTTGTATGTTTATAAGAACAAAAGAATAGATAAGGGGACTACAGCAAAAAGAAAATGTCTTATTTATTTATTTATTTGCTTGTTTATTGGCGAGAGTCAACCCAGAATCTTAGACATGCCAGGCAAGTGCTCTACATAGAATCATACTTCTAGATCTTTAGCAAAAATTTTGTAGCTGGCAAGCGATAATTGACTGAGTGAAACAGAAAAGGCAGAACTCATATTCAAGAAGCTGTAAGACACAGACTGACTAAAGTGCTGGATGTGGAGGTATGTGGCACCTGCCAAGGCTGGGTTAAAAATAAAAACAACTAGTTAGTTCTACAATGTAAAGTGGTCAGCCCTGATATCATATGTACAAGTAACACTAGCCAGACTCAGCAGGTTGTAGTTAGACATTTATATATATGTTATATATGTATATAACAATGACACTCAAGGAAGGAAGGCGTCGGAGGGAAGGGCATGGTGGTGGGGGTTGGAATGAGTGAACGGAAGGGGGAAGTGATGCAGTTAGTTTTTCATAAAATTTTGGAAATCTTAGTGAGGAGCTGCAAGAGCCCTAGGTCCTCTCTGCCACCACACTGAATGTTGAGAGAAATGTTTAAGAATGGAAATGGGCTATATGAGGAGGGGGATTGGGATTGGCATGAAGATAGTAATAAAGACATACAAATCTCATTCCATAATAGGACATAAAATTAATGTAACCAGAATTAATGAGTAGAATAGGAATGCTTATTGTGGAGATAATTTAGACAGGTAAGCATGCACACAAGAGGAATTGAAAGTGGTATGGAGACAAAGGAGGGCAACACCTGCTTTTGCTTCATATAAATAAACCTGGCAAGTGCTAGGATGTGTTCTCATACTTTGACTTATTTTTTGAAACAGGGTCTTAATAGGTAGCCAAGGCTAGCCTCAAACTTAGTCTTTGGGCCTCAGCCTTCCAAGGGCTAAAATCACAGACCCCTACCACTCTGCCTAGCCATGTGACAGAGTGTTAAAACTGTGTATATATTAAGCTCAAAAGGAAGGAGGGGTAGGATAGTGTTGGGGGTAGCGCACCCATAGAGCATGTCCATGTCCCTGGCTTTGGTCCCAAGGGGAAAATACAATTAAAAGATTAAAAGAAACAGACGACTTTATATCATTGTGGAAAAGTGAGAACTCTAGCACGAGGCTTGGCATCTAGATTCTGGGGAAGTGTTGAATGGGTGGATAGTATGTCATTATTTTGAAAACTCTCCAATTTCCCTTATTAGCGCTATATAAGAATGAGAATAGACTAATGGGCTTTATAGACCGATAGGCAATAAATTTAGGGTATAATGTATAAGAAACAAGTGTGTTTCTTTGGCAATGACATTTGAATAAAATTTAAAAGAAAAAGTCAGTATGAATTTTTAGTTTGTTTTAGACTTCTCACGAGGTGGTTCTAAAACACTCGCCACGGCCACACCATTCATTGGCATGCGTTTGTCAGAACGTGACAGTATAGTTTCTACCAGAAAAATCTCCTTAGCCCAAGGGCTGGCTTATGACTTGGGCCTGATAGTTTTCTTTCTTCTGCTTTTGTCTGTCTTTGAAAATAGGATTAAAACTTGGTCTGCCTGAAGGTAGGTGATGGGTATTCAGGAAATCCTGGCACTTAGTCCTATGGTGTACAAGTATAAATGAATTACCTGTGGCCACAGGAGTTACTACTTCCAAGAAGACAACCAGGATGTTAGAAACTGGAGACTCACAGTCATGAGATGTATTTGGAACCCCAACTGGGGAGCCTGGAGTTCTGATAGCAGGAGAAATAACTGTTTTTAAAAAAACAAATGTAACTGTTATTAAGGCAGATCTTATTCTCCAAGGCTGAGAACGCTTTACCAATAGAATTGCACTGCAGAATGGAGTCCAAAATTTACTTTTAAGTTGCAATGGATTTTTACTAGGAAAGAAATGTTATAAAAATACTATAATAGTATTGTGTGATATTCTTAAAGGAACTAATGTGATTTGTTTTTCTTTGTAAGACATAGATGAGTTTGAGTCATATTGTATTGTCTTCTCTGTGTTTTGTACACCTTGGTCTAATTTTCTTGACCATGCACATTGGCTTTTTAATCTGACAATTTTACACTCACGGAGCTATTCTGTTAGACTAAGCTGCAATTATTTTTGCTGCCTACTTATAGAGGGAAAATAATTTCATGTCCAAATAGATTTAAGTAGAAGTTTCAGAAGTGAAATGTTGCCCCAGCTAAGGTTAAATGTGTAATTGATTTGGGTGCCGTCTGTACAGCTGTGTTAATTGAAAACCATATCTTCAAACTTTTATTGTTCCTAGAATCAATTACTGGAAACTAAAGGACAGCACCAAGAGGAAGAAAGAGCCCAAATCCTTCAAGCTGAGCACTGGAGGTATAACTGGCCAATAAAACAAGCATCCTTGGTAAAATCAATTACTTATAAAGTTTTGCAGCATTTTGGGAAAACGTTAGAGCAACATTAAATAATGTTCTGGAATTAAAATCACTTCTAAACCTGTGTGTGCTATGCCAACTGCTACATATCTAT
The DNA here is from genome assembly GCA_902168415.1 of Peromyscus melanophrys. Taxonomy (NCBI): domain Eukaryota; kingdom Metazoa; phylum Chordata; class Mammalia; order Rodentia; family Cricetidae; genus Peromyscus; species Peromyscus melanophrys. Next base: position 13,751 of record CABHPR010125189.1, read on the forward strand.
CTATCTATCTATCTATCTATCTATCTATCTATCTATCTATCTATCTAT
>CABHPR010125190.1:7827-51973 GCA_902168415.1 Peromyscus melanophrys
GGGAGGACAGGGGAGGAGTGGGGAGGACAGGGGAGGAGTGGGGAGGATGGAATGGGAGGAAGGAGAGGGAGGACTGTGTTGAGGTTCTGTGGTGATGTGTGTGCTCCAGGGTGTTCTGTGCTCAGGAGGCAGCCTCAGCCAAGACTGGGAGAAGTGGGCTTCTGCTGTAGGATGCTGTTCTTGTCCCTTCTTCCTTTTTATATCATCTAAAAGGAGGAGGAGGGGGGAGGAGGGGGAGGAGGGGGAGGAGGAGGGGGAGGAGGGGGAGGAGGAAGGGGAGGATAACGACGACCGGGTGTCAGGTAGTCAGGTGGGCCTCACATTCTCTATGTAGCTCAGGGTGACCTTGAATTCTGGTCCTCCTGTCTGCACCTCCTCACTGGTGTGTACCACCATGTACAGTTTACATGATACTATAGGTCAAACCCAGGGCCTTGTATGAGCTACTCAAGTACTTTAACTGAGTTATATCCCAACCCCTAACATTATCTCTTCATTGGAGTTTTATAATTTAAAACATAATTTTAGAGTTCAGTAGCTCCTTCCAGGACACTGTCCCTTCCAGATCACCCTTTCTTTCCTCTATGACCAAGTGACCTAGGAATTTTCCATACTTCATAGGAGGAGACTCATGAAGAAGCCAGTTAGCTGGAGTCATCTCTGGAAAAGTTCAAGGTCAAAGAACATTTAAGCAGAGCAGGTGCTCCCAGGAAGGGGGTGAGCTTCCCAGATAAGCTGTCCTCCTGAGCCCCAGACTCATACAGAGAAGTTCTGCTCCTGAGCCCATAGCATGGTAACTTCCTTTGAGGACGGGGTTTGTAAAGAGGTAATTAAGTTGAAATGAGGTCATTACGTGGGTTCTAATCCAACAGGACTGCATCCTTTCGAGAAGTTGTTACTGGGACACAGACACACAGAGGCAAACCGTATGAAGACACAGGGAGATGGTAGAACTGGGGGGCAGCAGCCTCATTCCAGCAGCCCAACAAACTAGGCTCAAGTCACCTGTCCCACCATGATGACTAATTAGATAAGAAAAAGACTGGGGAGCAAAGTCAATCAGTGTACTGAGAAGAGAAACGATAAAGGGTCCAATGACCCCAAGTTAGTCTTCCATTATAATTAGGACTACACAGCATACAAATTCTCCAGCCATGTTGCATTGGAGAAGTCACTTAGACTCTCTGCTTGGTTTTGGGGGGAGGAGGGTTAATTGTAAATAAAGAATACTGTCACATTACTGAATTGATATTAGGATGAACTCAGACAGCTTATAGGAAGGATTAGCACCTCCTCTTATTCAGCAAGTATTTCTCTTTTTAACATTCCTTTGCTATTTTAATTTCTGGGTGCATGTGTGTAGTTGGCCTCAGAGGTCAGAAGAGAGGCCAGATCCCTTGGAGCTGGGGCTACAGGTGGCTGTGAGTCAAGTGACATGGGTGCTGAGACCCGAACTTAGGTCCAGAGCAGCAGGACGTCTCAACCAATGCATCGTTTTTCTAGCACTAGCAAGTATTTCTTAAGCACATTTTATGTGCCAGGTAACATTTTATATTATAAAAGCATACCAGGAGGGGGAGGGAGGAAGGGATGAGGGGAGGGATGGGGGAGCATGCTACCCTCACAAAACTGATACCGTGGACAGTGATTCCAGAGAGGAAGGTGGCCTGGGGTCTCAGGACATCTGGGCTTTGGGTCTGTATAAAGGGATCTCCAGCTGAGCCCCACGTGAACCAGACCCTGGAAAGACTGGCACACTTGGAATTGTTGCTGGGTCAGTCCTGGTCTCTGGCCTAGGGAAAGAATTAGGAAGGTTGCTTATGCCCAGTGTCCTGAATGAGTTGGGGGAGGGGGGGTCTCCTGCTAGAAATGAAAGGGGTTTGGTGGTTCCTCAGGGAGTAGAGTGACCTCACGACCTAGCTGTGCCATTCCAAGACGATGACAGCAGGGCTCAGGCAGCCCCTGTGTGTGGTGTTCACAACAGCCCCAAGATGGAGACAGCCCCAAGACTTCAGTGTCCACGGACAGCTGAATATTCTATCAGTGTGTGGTGCATATAGAAAGTGGAATATTGTGGAACCTTTAAGAGGAACAGAATCCTGAGGCATGCCTTGAGCGTATTGTATTAAATGACACAGGCAAAAATACCACACAAGACCAAGTGCAGGAGGCTCTTGGAGAATCATAAAAACAGAGAGTGGATGCTGTGGGCTTGTAGTAGCAAGAGGGCATAGTTGTCTGACGAGTACCAACTTCCTGTTCAGAACAGTGGAAAGGCTCTAGAAATGAACAATAGTGATGGCTATATTAAAGAATTTAGTGCCCCTGCACCACAAGCTTAGACATTCAGGGAGAGGCCAGCAAGATGTTTCATCGGGTAAAGTTTGATCCCAGGACCCACATGGAAGAGGGAGAAAACCAACTCAACAAGTGGTCCTCTGTCCTCCATACACATTACGGCATACATACCACACCCCACAAAATTAATAAAAAATGTGAAACATTAATAAAAAAAAAAGGAGACAGAATAGATGACAGCACACTTTGGGCCAGTGAGATGGCTCAGTGGATAAAGGCACTTGCCACCAAGCATGATGACCTGAGTTTGATACTCAGGATCCACACAATGGCAAGAGAAAACAGACTCCTGTAAGCTGTCCTCTGACCTCCAAACTGGAGCCATGGTGAGCATGCACGTGCGCACACACGCGCACACACACACACACACACACACACACACACACACAATACACAAATATAATAACATTTTACTGGGAAGAAATGTGGTACACTCCAAATACATTTTTACTGCAGGAGGGAAGAGAGGGAGGAAAGGAGAGAAGAGGGGAGAGCCCCTTAGGTTGACCTCCGTGGCTCACACAAGTTTCTCCACCCTGGCTCTTTTTTAGCTGTTTTCCTCATCTTCCTTCCAGTCCTACTTTCCATGGCTTGACTGTGAGCAGTAATGAACTACTCCAAGACCAGGAAAAAGACGGTCGAGACTCAACTCCCAAGTTTGCCACTTGCTAGGTGGGTGGTCTGAAGTCCTCAGTTTTCCCATCTAGAGGGGTAGGTAACTGCAGCTTGCCCCTAACCGGGTGGTTGAGAAGACAGAAGAGAGTCTACCTCAGTGTATAGTGCTGTGCTTAAGGACATAAGGACATGTCCAGTGCCATCCAGACACCTACACTGTCAGCCTGAAGGCTGCCTCAGAGGGAGGCTCTGCTGCTGGCTACCAACCTTGCTGAGCACTTAGAATTCTCCTGCATGACTCTTCTAGAATACTCTAAGCCCCAGCTTCTTAAATTGTGGGCTATGACTCCCATGTGATATGATGTAACTCAATGTGAAAAATGGTAACAGTAAAAGGTTTCTGAATGTACAATGTCCAAACGTTATTTCAAAGTCACTGTTCAGTAAACCTTCTGTGGGATGTCTTTCTGTGTGCTGTGAATATGTGTAGCTCCCATTGGATAATAAATAAAGCTGTTTTGGCCTATGGCAAGAAAGCTTACAGCCGGGGTGGGGGTGGGGCGGATGGGAGATACAAGCAGAGATACAGAGAGAAGAAGGGCGGAGTCAGGAGAGACTTGAGCCTGCCGCTGAAGAAGCAACAAGATGTCAGCGGATCAGTAACGCCACGGCCACGTGGCAACATATGGATTTATAGAAATGGGATAGTTTAAGATGAAAGAGCTAGCTAGCCAGAAACAGAAGCCATAGGCCACACAGTTTGTAATTGAAATAAGCCTCTGAGTGATTATTTTATAAGAGGCCATGGACTCTTATAAAGTCCGTCAGGACTGCTGGGCAGGGCAGGACGGGAGAATTTCTGTTCACACAAACCTGAGTATTCCTGGCAGCCCTCACCTGCGTTGCCTCAAGCGATTTCGCTGCAGCCTCAGTTCTGAACTCAACACCCACCTTGCACTTCACAGGCTGCCACTCTGCACAGCAAGGAATGCCGTCCAAAGCTGGCCCCGATTTGAGATGGTTACACGCTATGAATTGCAGTGTTTGCTTTCACACAAACCTTCTGCTCCTATAGTGATATCATGGCTTAAAACAAGCCAGCAAATAAACAGCAACAACAACAAAAAACAACCCAGAAACTGCTAATCCTTCCTTCTGTCAGCCCTTGGCATGTAAGAATCAAATTAGAATATCTTTAGATTGCATTGTGTTAGAATTTTTGATTTCAAAAATTGATGTTTGAGTTGCTTTGTTTGAAAAAATTATCACATCAGTTGTGATGGCACACTCTTTAATCCCAGCACTTGGGAGGCAGAGGCAGGCGGATCTCTGAGTTTAAGGCCAGCCTGGACTACAGAGCTAATTCCAGGACAGCCAGGCTACACAGAGAAACCCTATCTCAAAAATAAAATAAAAACAAAAGCAAATCATTATATGAAATTTGGCTTTGGGTTAGGACAGAATTTTCAACAATTTCTGTAATTGATTTAAACATTCTTTTGCCATTTTCTAGCATATTTTTTATGTAAAATGGCATTCCAAGTATTGATGATTATAAAATCAAATATCTATCAACTCTGAAATACATAAATATTATATAATCTACAATATTTGATATTCAGCCAAGATTTTATTCCTTATTTAAAAACCAAATATCATATCCATCTCATTATGAAAATTTAATTTCATCTTTAATAAATGGAAAGATTATATGTATACCAAAGGAATGTCTTAAAATAAATTTCTTTATGATTGACTATCAGAAAATGTTTGATTTGTTTATTTTATATATCTAAAATACCTGGTCTCATTTAAGAAATTCTTAGAAAAAAGGGAGATCATGAGTAGTAACAGTTTGAATGGTCTTGCTCTATGCCGTCTAGATGTGCTCATATATGTCATGATGTCCAATGCACCTGCGTTTCCATAGGATATGGATTGCAACATTGTCTGCGGAGAAGGCAGCAGAAACAAACAGGTAACTGTCACCCAGTTTGGGTGTGAGAAATTTGGGGCAATTGTGATGATGGATGAGTGGAAGGTTGAGATATAAGAGTAGAAGGAGAGAAAAAAGAAAGGGAGAAGTGTGAGGAGGAGAGAGGGGAGAGTGGTGTGGGTCAGACTAGTTAGGTGGATGGATGGTAATCCTGACACATGGTTGAGGTGCCTCCTGGCTACCCTGTGGAATGTGATGGAACAACGGATAGTAAAGAAGGGATAGGCTGTTCTGTGGAGCAGGTGGATAAAGCTGAGACTGATGTTAAACTGACAAGATTGATAGGTGGAAGCCTGTTTAGAGATAGAGTGGTTCCTGACATAATTCCATCCTAACACAGAGAGGCTTGTCATTGCTTCTTATAGCGGCCTTATTAACAGCCACGGAGACAGTTGCAGGGCTTTCCTAGCGGTCCGTCCTCTGAATGAGAGGAAACCAGAGTGAGGAGAAGCAAGGTTGGTGTCTTTTCTGCAAATAATGAATGTCCAAGCTGTTAGAGACCTAACAAAGTATCACACACTGCAAGTAAAACTGTAGACCATAAAAATGAACAAAAGAAGAAAATGAATAGGCTTATTATCTGTGGGACTGGACAGGTCACCCACTGTGACTACAACCCAGGCTAAATTGCAGTGTGTGAGGCCATTTACCCTACATTTTTCCTGTCATTCTGAAAGCTTTTTATTCTGGAGTGGCAAAGGTGTGATTCTAATTCTGTCCCTCTCTTGTTCTTTTTATAGTGCTTAAGTCTTGGCAAATACCAGGAAGAGAAAGGCATGCCCCCCTTTTCGGTATTTTATCAGCAACAAGTCCAAGGACCTGTATTTCCTGCTTCTCTAACTTCTCACCTGCTGCTTCCAGCTCCCCCTGATCTCTGGGCTTTGCAGAGTATAGCTACTTGCTGGACTGCCTGCTGGGCGGTGAGCATGCCCTGGCGTTGACGGATGGGAGACTCCACCACAACACCTCCTGATATTTGTCACAGAGCTGGGGCCAGGGGCCCTAGACAGAAAATGCTCATAAGCAACAGAAAATCACAGTTTACCTATGGGTAAGACAGCCATCAGTTTGCAGGAGGTGTTTTGTTTACCTGTGAAAGGCCACTCTCCTTAGGAGGGAACTCAAGGGCGCTGCAGATACCGCACCGCCTGCACACTATCCCTGGCCTCCCATTTAGTGCTGGCTGGCTTCATTGCCAACAGCTGGTGCCTTGTTTCTTGTTTTGAGAACCTTTTGTTGCTCTGGGGCTCCTTTGCCACCTGTACATCTGGCCAAAGTGCCAGGAAACGGAAGTCCTGGGAGCAGTCTCCACCCATGATTGACAGGAGTTGGTGTCTACACATCTCAGCGTTGGGAAGATGGTAAGTCCTGGGGGTGGGAATGATGAACTCGCCTGAGGCTTGCACTTTATACACAGTTTGGGGGCCCACTGGAGGGTGAGTGATAGGGACCCCGGGCAGTCAGGTTCAGGGCAGAGATTAGTGAGGTGGCTAGACGCGGTCCAACAGCACCCTCTCACTAGGCCATCATCTTATACGGTAGGAATTGGAGGTGAAAATAATGCAGATGGCAGAGGTTACCTGTATCTCACTCACCTTTAAATTCTGCCTGGTTTTGTTTTCTTCAAAGTATTTAGGGGTGTGGTTTTTGGTTTTGTTTTAGGGAAGGCCTGCTAAGAGTGAATTTTTATTTGATTGAAGATTTCATTTTATTTTACTTGTTTTTCCCCCTTTGAGACAGGGTTTCTCTGCACAGCTCTAGCTATCCTGGAACTCTCTGCATACACCAAGCTGGCCTTGAATATATTTTACTTTCGGATGATAGTTTATTTTAATTGAAAACATTAATTTAAAAATTGTGTGTTGTGGGTAGGATGCGGGTGCAGTGTGCATACCCACACAAGGACAACAGAGAACAGCTTGAGAGAATCAGTTCTCGCCATCACACGGGCCCGGGGGGACTTAACTCTGGTTGTCAGGTTTGGCGACCCATACCTGCTGAGCCTTCTCCCCGCCCCCTGCTAGGTTTTGAAGCCCACAGTGGTGTTATTTTGTTGGTTTGTGATTCATCTTCTGACTGATTTTGTTAGAGTGAGAATCCACTGTCCCACTAACACAAACCCCCTCCCCTCTCTCTAATCTAGATATGCACCCCAGGAGGCGCAGGTTCATGTTGTGTCTAGTGTGACATTGTTTTTATATCAGGAGTCCCTGCAGCTTGGATCTGAGGAACCATATACTCTATTAATCCTAAACATTATCTTTGAGGCTTGACACTGTTTCTGTTCACTCTCTTGAATTCCTATTAGGGTATGATGGTCTTACTCTATCTCCCGTGTGTCACAGGCTCCCTCTGGGTCCTGTCTTCCAATCGTTGTTCAGCTGTGTCTAAACAACAGCTCAGCCGCCACCCCACAGCAGTTCAGATACTCCTACTTTTCTTTTCTAGTAGTTCTATTTTGCTTTTCTTCAAGCACAAGTCATACTTATCCTCACTTGTTACTCTTTTATGGTTTTTACTTTGAACATGTGTGACTTCTCGTCTGGGTGTTTTTCTCTGGAAATCACAACATTGGATGTGGGTGCTGACTTACGCTCACAATGAGATGCACCCTCTAATGTTTGCTGATGTTGTTATTTTAAGCTGTGTTCCACAGGAATGTTCTTGTTTTGTTCTGTCTTGTTTTCTGTAGGAATCCAAGACATCGTGGCTCACAGAAGTGCCTAATCATTTAAGTTTTGTTGTTGCCAGATGCCAGGAGATAGTCAAGGCAACTAAAACAGTCACTACCTCTGAGCAGGCTCCTCTGATCCTTTTCAGTGGGCGGAGCCTTGGCACCATCCCTCTGCCTGACATTGCCTCAAAGCCTCTCTGAGACACCTCGATTGATCTTTGAAGTTCTTAGTATTCCTCAGGTGGAGCTCAGAGTTCATAAATATTCGTTGGAGAAATAAACCAGGAGAAATCTGTTCTGTAACATCATTTTTTGGTTGTTATCTTTCATCTTTATCCCATAGGGTTTGGGGGAGTGTTAATCCAGTGCACAGGCTGAACTCATCAAATGCTTCTCTGATAAGACGTTACGAGGCCGTGCCAGCTGGGAGCGGCCAGCAGAGGTAAACGACAATGCGTTTCCACTGCACCTGGCACTAGGTGGTTATGGCATTACCATCTCTCTCCATTCTGTGAGCCAGGAATGATCCAGTGGAACAGATTTATCACATAGCAACAATTTCAAAGGTTTCTGAAGCCACAGTATGGCTGTGCCTGAGGCTGGTTTCCTTGGGCACACTGTGGATTTAGGTTCCTCCAAAATCATATGACAACAAACAAGTAGAGATGTCAAATTCAAATGCCTCCTGCCTGCTTGCTCCTGCCTTTCCTCATCTCAGCCACACACTCTCTGAGGAAAGTGACCACAACACACATGCATTTACACACTCCTGTGGCCACGCTGGAAGTGCAAAATAGTAGGTTTGAATTAAATTTTAACACACTGAGTTTCAAGTTCAAAACAAAGTTACATCCAAGTGTGATGGTGCACATATGAAATCCCGGCACGTGACAGGTGGCGGCAAGAGCATCAGGAGTTCAAGGTCATTTTCAGCCACACGGCCTGTTCTGAGTTACATGGGACCCTGTCTGGAAAAACCACAAAAAGCAGAATTACCCCTGATGCTCAGAATTACCGGTGTAAATATAAGCTCCCTTAAAAGACTAGATTTGTTTTTTTTTTTTTATTTTGGCAAAGCTACTTTTGTTTTCGTTTTTTTCCCTTTAACTTTTATTTATTTTGCACTGAATAAACCGGTTTGCTCTGGGTTGTCGTGGTTCCAAACAGCTATCGCCCGCTGCCCCCTAGTGGCTTTGGGACAAATTGTAAGACCCTGTTCCTGGATTCAAAGACAACTTTCTTCATTTCTCTTATTTTGTTCCTTGTTTTTACTGTTGCTCGTGACAAAAGACTTTCTTAAACGTACACAGACGGTGACAAAATGAAATTAATTCCGAGCATTATTTTTTTCTGGAAAGTAGCCAGGAGAACCTCTTAAAGAGTTAAGCTGAGTTTAGAATTTGATCACGTAGGATTTGGAACATGAGATCTTCTCAGCCCCAATTTCCGGGGCCATTTTCATCAAGGCAAATAACTTCTGAGACACTGATCAACACCCTGGGAGCCCTTGCCCTGGTCCCACCAGTGCGATCTGAGCCTGCCTTCGCCTGGCTCGCACACCATGGCAGCCCTTCCCTCCAGTGCTTTGCTGGGAGCTACACACTGGGTCTAGGAATAGGTGGGCAGGAAAGGGTTCATAGTTATTCCTGAAGGCGGAAGAAGGGACCCATGCCCTGACCTCAAAGGCCCAGAGGGACTGGTCAGGTGGACTGTTTCCCTGTCCACCGGGTACACTTAACTCGTGGTAGAAAACCCCAGCCTTCAGTGTCAGTCTCCTGTCCCCCACCTTCCACGCACTCTCTTCCTCCTATTCCTCACCCCCACAAGGTCCCCATGTATTTGCTTCTCACCACCTGTCACTAAGGAAAGTCTACAGTGTGGGATCCAACTCACTTGAGGTAGGCTAGCTCGCAAGTCTGTAAGAACAGAAAGTATAGCTGGGGTTGCCGCACTGGTGGAGGGGCCGTGGGGGCAGGTTCCCTGGTGGAATACGTTCTATCTGGAAACACAAACTCATTCTGGAGAGGAAGAGGAGTGGGCTGCAAACAACAGGATGCAACCAATGCCGTGGAACCGTCACTTAAAATGTTTAAGGCCATAAACTCTATGGTTTACCACAATTCTGAGGAAAAAAGACTTGTTACAGAGTTACATATACTATGATGGAGTAAGGGCATTAAAAACAAACAGACTGATGACATGTAGAAAATCCAGACAGCTCTATCTATGTAGGGTCACCTGATTACTCTGGGTGACACTAAGGGACAATAAGGAAAGACTGGTCATTTTAGAAGATGATGTTGGATCAACAGAGTAACCCAGTGAGAGAATAATGCACCTTGGCACCTAATTCTCACACATACAGAAACTGATTTCAGGGTAGGTTTTAACGGACAAGTACTAGGGGTACTATCCTGGTGAGGATTTTTTTTTTATGTCAACTTGACACAAACTAGAGTTATCTGGAAACCTCAATTGAGAAAATGCCTCCATCAGACTGTTTGTAGTACATTTTCTTAATTAATGACTGCTGTTGGAGGACCCAGCCCACAGTGGGGGGGCAGGTGGCCCTGAGTTGTATGGCACTGTAGGCACAGGAAGCCATGAGGAACAAGCCAGTAAACGGTGTTCCTCCGCTCCCTCTTTTTCAGTTCTACTTCCAAGTTCCTGCCTTGAGTTCTTGCCCTGCCTTTCCTCACTGGTGGGAAGTGACCTGAGAATTGTAAGCTGAAATAAACCCCTTTCTCCCCAAGCTGCCTTTGGTTCTGATGTTTTATCACAGCAGTAGACACTTTAACACAGCTGGGGATGTAGCTCAGTGGCGGAGTGCTGATCTACCACACAGGAAGCCCTGGGCTCGGGCCCCAGCATGCATAAACCTGGTATGGTTGTCCACGCCTACAATTCCGGCCCTCAGGAAGTGGGAGCAGGAGAATGAGGAGTTAAAGCCACCATGGGCTACATGAGATCTTGTGTCAAAAAGAGAAAGACAGACAGAGAGAGAGAGAAAGAGAGAGAGAGAGAGACAGAGACAGAGACAGAGACACAGAGACACAGAGAGACAGAGACACAGAGAGAGAGTTGTGCAGAAGAGAACACAAGAGATCTACATAAGCATCTGCCTAGGCAAAGAGAATGGCAAATGAGACCTAATAGAAACTAAGATATTTGCCCATCAAAAGATCATATTAAGAAGGTGAAAGGGCAAGCCAGCAGAGGAGAAAAAATATGTACGATAAATTCAGCCACCTCTGCTGGAAATGTCCTAGGGACACCCTACCCACTAGAAAAACAGGCAAAAGACTTGAACAGGAACTTCTAAGCATACACATCTAATGAAGGAAGTCTGGGGAATGTGTTGTCTTTTATTAACAGGCAAAATCAGCGCACAATAATTAATTACAAGACTGAATGACAAATGAAGCTCGTCACCAGCTGCTCTGCTGTTCCTGCTGGAAGTCCGGCTCTCCGATACTGCCACTGCTGAAGCTTCCTCATTCCCAAGGCAGATGGGAACCTCACTAAGCCGTGCTTTCTCCAGTGGCTCGCTGCCAGCTCCTCCACCTCCCAAGAAGCCCATGCATCTCCTGCCACCCCCCATTTTATTCAAGTCACGTACCCAAATAAAGACTCCACCCTTTGGGCCAAGCTGCTCCTTACAACTGGCTAGCAGACCATCAGTATTCCCATAACCTTTCCCCCTTTTTGTCTAATTAGGAAGGAACGTTCTAATCCTAACATAATAAAACTATATACAATAAGAATTATTATCAAGTATTGTCCAGAAGAAAGAAAAAGTAATAACCTAAACAAAAATGAAACTACACATAACAAGAACAATTATCAAGTAAGAAACACATTCTAGATGTCTAGACCATAGGTAAGTGACAATTTATAGAAATTATCCCAATAGTTGTATTTTTCTGAAGAATCTAAGTTTTGTACCTAACATGTCCTTGGCTCAGATTCAGGAGAACTGTAACTGTCTAGTCTTCAACTCCATCAAAGACCTGAGAAAGAAAATAATATTACACAAGTAATCAGGAAGTGCAAGCAAGCGACTTCCAAAAAATGTAAGAAATTATAGAAACAGCTGACTGCCTGGATGGTCACCCAAGGTTCCTCTGCAACGTTGGGGCATCCATCTTTGGCCTACAGGTCTAGAATCTCTGGCAGAGCTTTTTCAGAAGCAGGAACTTTTGAAGGACTGTCTACCCTGTCTTGGCAAAGTTCAGCAGTGCTTTTCTTTGTTTCCTGCTTGTCCAGACTGGACAGCAAGCTTACTGTCAGCAGTCAGGCATGGGCAGTTTCTTGCCCTAAGACCAGCTTTTGCCACAAGGAAATCAAGCTCCATGTAGACTATCTTTGGTACCCATCATCCTCTTTAGAGGTAGATTGGCACTGCCAGGAGCAGACGCATCTCATGTCAAAAACAAATTCTTAGTTACTGAAACACTTAAATGCCATATTCTGTAGGTCTCTGAAGTGATTGAAGAGTACATATCCATTTGAAACATATCACTCACTGTATATACAGAAAATCTAACTAACATGACTATAAGTTTGATAATTATGGGTGACTAATAACTTGTATATCTTTATTATCTTCTATTGCTTTTAAGTACTAAAACTTCACAATGTATAAATAAACAAGCTGTATAGGTAATACCTTAAGCAAAATTAGAAACAGATGTACAGTATAAGGACAATAATCTCCAATTTTGTAACAATATTCAAAAATATCTTAGATAGGAGTGGAAACATACATAGTATAACAAAATCAACCTAAATTTGTATGGATACACAAAAAATATCTTAAACAGAAGTAGGAACATATATACAGTATAACAAAAATAACCCTGAATTTGTATCAATATACAAGAATCCATACCAATGTAAATTATTTAAAACTGATAATTGCATTTAGTTTGTGAGTAGATTTAATAATCTACCTTTTTATCCTATCATATCGGTCCCCCCCCTTTTCTATTTCAAACAAGGTCCCTGAGTCTAATCTCTTTTGTTCAGCCCCTTATCCTATAACAACTTATAACCAACCCCCCTCCCTGATGACAAATATCCATAACCCTGAGAATGACCAAAAACCATCCACTCTACTTATTGGGAAAGTGGGTATCATGTCCTTAGAATCATTTCCTGCTTGTCTGGTGGATGATGGTATCTCTAGGGGACCCTGTAAAAACTGAAACAGTGGTTAAGTCTTGGGAGAACTAGCTGCATCATTTATTACTAGTGTCTTGAGTGATGAGAAAGTGTAGAGCTTATCTGAAGTTCTGGCTGGAGTGGTGCATGAGGCTGGATAATCTCAGCTAGCCACCTTGGAAGTGTTCCAGGTAGAATCATTGTTGTGGGCCCCCATCATCTTGTTGGAGACTTCAAAGATCACTGGTAGGAAGGTTTATTGTTCATTGTAGAAAACTTAAACATTATTAATATCAAAACAGAAAGTTTACATTCTGAGATACTACTATACCTAATGAAAAGTTTTAAAGAGTCAAAATAAATCTGAGGGTTAAGAGATTTCTGACAACAGTCCTTAGATTTTGGTTTTCTTCTGTCCTATATCAGGTGGCTCCTCTAAGACAGAGACTGAATTTTCTTTTAACAACATGCTTGGGTTTAGAGAAAGAGAGAGCCACACTCCCAACTCCAAAGCCAGCATTAGTTTTTAATTGAGTTTATATTAGTTTTAATTGAGTTTATATGAAATTTTACCCTGTTGAAAGTAATTATACAATAAGGCCAAATTATTTCTTTTCTTGGTAATTTTTCCAGACAGCTCTCCCTTCTTCTTTAGATGCCTATCTGTCTAAATGTCTTTGACTTTCTTCAAGATAGATATTTTTATTTTCCTGTAAAGACAAAAACAGAACCCTGCCCATAATTTGGTGAGTTCTTCCTTTTGACATGTTGAATCACCACATTGATTGATGAACTATCACCTCTCCTAATCAAGAGGTCTCTCCTGTTCAAATTGAATCTTTATTAATTTTGATGATATCCATAGGTTTTGTCCTGTGAAAACAAAGTCAAAACCTCTTCCTCAATGTAACACATATCATGGTTTCCATTCTGAGGTCAACACACCAATACAGGCTGACTTAATTCAGCAGGTTTATTTTCTACTATCCAATGACTCTCCACAGCTGTCATCATTCCTTTTTAATTAGTATTTAGAAAATTCAACTTTAATAAAGCATTATGTAATCCATCTCTGGGGGTCTTTATTACCCTTTTCTGTTTATTTAGCATTTTTATAAAGTGCAATTAGATCTTTCTACAACTGCTTGTTCTGTTGGATTGTATGGTATACCTGTAATATGCTTTATGTTGTAATATGCAAAAAATCCTGTATCATTTCACCAGAGACATATGCTGGAGCATTGTCAGTCTTAGTTTGTACAGATATTCCCATGAAGTATCTATGGTATGGTGTGCATATTTTAATTTCCCAAATTCTGCAAAATTGAAACACATCCATTTGCTAAATTTTATTTCTTTGAGTACCCTTTAGGTAACTTCATCAGGTAGTGGAGTTTCGTTATACAAGTAACAAGTAGGACATTTTCTTATAATTTCTTTGGCATGTTCCCAAGTGATAGAAAAATCCTTTTTAAAACCCTTGCTATTACCATGTTTTTTTTTAAATGAAATTCTGAGTCCTCCAGCACATTTTCTACTAATAACTGATCAATTTCATTATTACTTTGGCTAGAGGGCCTGGTAGACTCATATGGGATCTGATATGTGACATATATATATATATATATATATATATATATATATATATATGAATGATTCCTATTCCTATTTCCTGTAATCATATAAATAACAAAGTTAATTCTGAATCATCAGGAATAAATTCAGTGGTTTCAATATGTAAAACATATTGAGATATGCATATTGAGAGTCAGTAACTATATTAAGAGGTTCTGGAAAATCTAATACCATGCAAATAGCATATAATTCTGACTTTTGAATAGAATTATAGGGGCTTTGAGCTACTTTACTTAAATTTCCTGATTTATAACCTGCCTTTCCTGATTTATTTTCATCAGTATAGAATGTAGGGGCTTTAGATATTGGTGTTCCCCATACAATGTGAGCAAGGACTCAACTGGTTCTTTTTATGAACTGAAGTTTCTTGCTTTTAGAATACTTGTTAACCTCTCCCAAAAATATCACTGCAAGCCCTTTGCCAATGTTCATCTTCTGCCCATAAAGAAGAAGTTTTAGCATTAGTAAAAGGTACTACAGTTTCTGTTGGGTCCATTCCTGTCAGTTGATGAAGTCTTAATTTTCCTTTTAGAATCAACTCAAAAATCTTTTCTACATAAGTCGTTAATTTTTCACTCTGTGTGGTAAAAGTATCCATTCTAAGATAGTATCTTTCCTCTGCATTAAGATACCTGTAGAGGAATGTATAGAGGCTAATATAACCAGAATGCAATCAAATTCTGAATCCAAATGATCCACATGTGCATCCTGAAATTTCTTTTCTACCAAAGCCAATTCTCTCTCAGATTCAGCTAATAATTCTCTTGGACTATTCAAGTCCTTGTCACCTCTTAAAGTTTGAAACAAATTACTCAGTTCTTGAGTTTGTAGGTAGAGTTTTCCTGCCTGGCCCACAATCAGGACAAATCTCTGTCACCCGCCAGTCCCACAGCCGCTCAGACCCAACCAAGTAAACAGAGACTTATATTGCTTACAAACTGTATGGCCGTGGCAGGCTTCTTGCTAACTGTTTTTATATCTTAAATTAACCCACTTCTATAAATCTATACCTTGCCACGTGGCTCGTGGCTTACCGGCATCTTCACATGCTGCTTGTCACGGCAGCGGCTGGCAGTGTCTCTCCCACTCAGCCTTCCACTTCCTAGAACTCTCCTCTCTGTTAGTCCCGCCTATACTTCCTGCCTGGCCACTGGCCAATCAGTGTTTTATTTATTAACATATTTGCCATACAGAACATCCCACAGCATGAGTTGTTAATACAATTTTGAGTCATAGCCAGTTAATGTCTCATAGCAATTTTTGAAAGTCATTAAGAGTCCACAATTGATCTCTCCTGATTCATACCTTTTGGGCTTGAATTTTTTATAAACCTATTTTATATCCCCCTTTTTTTTTTTTTTGGTTTTTCGAGACAGGGTTTCTCTGTGTAGCTTTGCACCTTTCCTGGAGCTCACTTGGTAGCCCAGGCTGGCCTCGAACTCACAGAGATCCGCCTGGCTCTGCCTCCCGAGTGCTGGGATTAAAGGCGTGTGCCACCACCTCCCGGCCTATTTTATATCCTAGGTAATTAATAGAATCTCCTCTTTGTATTTTCTCAGGAGCAATTTGTAATCCCCAACAAGGCAAAATTTTCTTTACTTCTTCAAACATTTTTCTAAAGTATCTACACTTAAATCAGCTAGTAAAATAGTGTCCATATAATGTAAATTATAGATTAAGGAAATTGTACATGAATTATCAGCTGTAGCAGAAAATATTGGCACAGAGTGGGGCTATTTAACATCCCTTGTAGGAGAACCTTCCATTGAAATCTCTTAACAGGCTGAGAATTACTATAAATAGGCACCATGAAGGCAAAATTTTTCCCTATCTTTTTCTTGTAAAGGTATAGTGAAGAAACAGTCTTTTAAATCAATAACTATAATAGACCATCCTTTAGGTAATAGAGAAGTCAGGGGAATTCCAGGCTGTAGAGAGCCCATTGGCTGAATTATTTTATTTGTTGTTGGCTCTCAAATCTGTCAACATTCTCCACTTACCAGATTTCTTTTTAATAACAAATACAGGAGAATTCCAAGGATTGGTTGATTCTTCAATATGCATTTATTGGTTATTCTTCAATGAGCATTTAGCTGCTCCTGTACCAGCTGCTCTAAGGCCTGTAGTTTCTCTGATGTTAAAGGCCACTGCCCAACCCAGGCAGGTTTGTCAGTTAACCATTTTAAAGGTAGGGCTGTTGGTACCTCTGGAAGTTGTGCCTTGTTTATGTGTAACCTGAATGGTTGGTGACTGTTCTTTATAATACCTTTCAGTTGTTGTGGGAATTCTTTTTGCCAATAGCTTTGGGCTACAACCCTTAGGGTGCGGCCTCTTGTCTGCCTACATGATTGCTTAAAAGAGGAGAGAGAGGGGTTGCTCTCTCCTGGGTGGTGGAGACCAGGTCAGGCAGTGTGAGGCAGCATGTGTCAATCCTCATCTGTCCTGGGCAAAATGGAAGAATTCTGCAACTGGACCTACCTTGTCCTGTACCCAGGAGTCTGTCTTCCCATATAATAAATTGATATATATTCATATATTCACCCTTTTGTCTCTCATTTCTTTTAATATTTTTTCCCAGAAACATACGTTTATTTATGGTCTGATTCTGAGATTGGAGGAATGTTGATCTGGGTATTCCATTGCTGTAACAAATCACATCTCCATAGATTCATTGCTATAGTAGCCACATATGCCTTTAATTTCCCTCTCTGTCCTTCTGTCTCTATACATTTGATGCATCTCATGCTTTATTTTACCTGATTCGGATTCCAGTCCCTAAAAACTGAACATCTACCTCCTGAAGAGGCCAATTTGGATGCCAAGATTCTGGTGCAATTATAGTTACATCTGCACCTGTGTCTAAAAGACCTTTGATTACAATGTCATGTATTCATACCTTTAGCTTTGGTCTTTGCTCATTTATATAAGTCTGCCAAAATAGTTGCTTTATGGTTTCTCCTGAAACCTTTGTTTTATCTTCTACAGCTGTTCTATCATCCACAGCAGAATGGTTTTTAGGGCACTAGGTCCTTTAATTGCTCTGGGGAGAAATTTCCCCCATGGTGACAGGGAATGACTGAATCAAATTTGACATGGGGACCTGCCCTGCAAGAGGCATTTCCCAATGGTAAAGGGTTGCGTTGCTTGTCCTTTGTTGATTTGCATTCATTGGTCTGATGTGAGCCTTTGCTGCATCTTTTGCATAATCCAGAAGGTTGGGGCCTTCTCTTCGGGTTATCTCAAGAAAGAACATTGTTTCTAGGAATGTCATGCCTACAATATCTTCTTAGATGACCTTGTTTACCATAATTAAAACATTTGACATTTTGATTTTTCCTTAAGCCTTTGGAAATTACCTCTCCTATCCAAGCATCATTATGGTTAAGAGACTCAATATTGACTATATGTTTTATCATTTCTTCTATGGACGCTGATCTGATCTTTAAAGGCCCAATTATCCCTCTGCATTGTGAACTAGCATTTTCAAAAGCCAAAGATTGAATTAATATTCATCTAACGTCTGGATCTGATATCATTCTATTTACAGCTGAAGTCAATCTTTGCAAAAATTCAGCAAAAGGTTCTTTTGGGCCTTGAATAACGGCTCAGTCCTATTTTCTGATTCTTGAATCTTGTCCCAAGCATTTAAGCTGCTGTACAGCACAGAGACAAGGTGTGTTCGTCAAATGTAGCCTGACTTTCCATATCAGAATAATGGCCCTCACCAAGGATTTGATCTTGGGAAATCTTATAACCTCTAACTCTATCTTGCTGTTTGGGGGCCTCAGCTTCTTCTCTCAACCAACTGCTCCATTCTAACCGAGGACCATATTCCAATACTATTGCAACTAAAGCTTTCCAGTCCTTTGGAGTAATTTTGTTTTGAGAAGACCATGTATTCAACATCTGCCTCACATAAGCTGAATGTAAACCATAGGAAATTATTGTTTCCTTAATTCTCTTTAAGCCTAAAATTTCTATAGGATCCCATTTAAATTCTGTATATCCTTGGGAACACTTGTCATTTGGTGGTCTTTCATAAATAGTAGTTGGATAAATCCTGGTTGGTGTTTTAAAAACATTAGGCCACTCTTCTCTAATTCCATAAGGTAATGATAAGGTTTGTTCTCCTCTGAATTTTGCTGTCTGTATCTGAATGCTTTTATTATCAGTTTTAATAAATTTTCCTAAGGCTTGTAACTTACCAGCAGTGCTTTTTCCCAAGGCTTGTATATTCTGAGTAGTCAGCTGTTCTAAGGCTCACATATTACCAGCCACCTTCTTGTTCTCTTCAGTGGCAAATGCTTCTAAAGCCCTTATCTTATCAGCCAAAGCTGTCTTATTCTCCTAAGTAACTATTTGTAAGGCCTGCATACCTTTCTCTAAGGCCTGCATCTTTTCAGTCAATCTCTCATATCTGGCACTGTTATCAAACCATTTTTTAAGGATAAGATATGAAATTGTATTGATTCCAGCTAAGTTGTTTATCTCCTCAGTTAATTTTTCTAGCAACCCATCCATAGTAGCAGTGAGCAGGGTCCTAATTCTCTGCATTGTGGTATTTCCAGTCACTGACCTTGGAAAAGTTTTAAGATTGTCCTTTCCCTTTATTCTTTCCCTTATTCTTTTTACCCGCTCTTTCTTATTAGTTATTACTTTACCGTTTAAAAGTTGTCAAGTGGCTTTACTGCAGATCAGATCCTCAGAGAATTGTCGTAGCTGTAGTAATGATGTTTGACCAGCAGGTGGAGCCGATGCTCAGATGGCTGGGTTCAGCGAAGGCGTTCAGATGTAGTGACGACATTTGACCAGCAGGTGGAGGAGGTGCTGCACCATAGCAGCTCAGGCTCTGCACGCTGAACTAACGCTCAGGAACCAGAATTCACCCAGTGCTTGTGTGCAGAAAGCCAATTCAGGAAGGTACCTGGTGTCTATATGTGCCCAGACCATGGAGTGTTGGAGCTACGGGTGCACACGGGAATCACCAGGGTGTCGGGGCGGGGATTGCAAGGGTAGTGGTACACAGTGCAAATGCACAAAGCAACTGAATGGAACCTGCTCGGGAGGCGCAGGGAGGCAGCACCTGTGCGCGCCAAGCAGAACCTATCTGGGATGGCAGCAGTGGACCAAGGGTCCTTGCCTGGGGAGGCAGAAATGCAAAGCAGGGTGTTCACCCTGGGAAGGTGAGAGCCTCTGATGGATTGCAGAGCATTCATGCCCCACTGGACGCTCACCTGAGTTTTTTGGGTACATGTGCCTGAACAGCTGAGCAGGTGAGGCCACTGTGTGTGTGCCTGGGGACAGGACTGGCAGACTGTGAGGCGAGGGGGCGGGGGAGGGGGGCGGCACAGGCAGCCATTGGGTACCAGGTAAGGAAGCCTGGGGAATGCATTACCTTTTATTAATAGGCAAAATCAATGCACGATAATTACGAGACTGGATGAAGAATCTGGGCCGCGCCACCAGCTGCTCTGCTGTTCCAGCTGGGGGTCCAGCTCTCCACTATTGCCACCACTGCTTCATCCTTCTCAAGGGGAATGGAGAAGCTCATCAATTCGGGCTTTCTCCAGGGGCTTGCTGCCAGTTCCTCCATCTTCCAAGAAGAGGTCCATGCATCTCCCGGCCCCCATTTTAATCACGTCATATGTCCAAATAAAGACTCTGTCCTTTGGGCCAAGCCACTCCTTATCACTGGCTAGTGGACCAATGTCAGGATTCCTATAACAAACACCCAACTACCAGTAAAACCAGCAAAGGGTATTCAACGTCAAAATAAAACTACAATAAGAAGTGATGGTAAAGGAAATTCCCTTAACTCTGTAAAATATTTATAAAATAGCTGTAACTAAAATCACTCTTACTGGTGCTAAGATCTCTCTCTAATAGAATGGCAGCTTGCTATATTACACTGGAAGCCTTGGCATGTGAACAAGCTAGGAAAAGAACATCAAACAATATATATTGGAAACTAAGGAAGCAAACTTTCCTTTTTGCAGATGATGTGATTCCATGTGAAAGATGGAGAAGTACTAACAGTGAAATCCAACAACTCATCAGTGACTACAGAAAATTACAGGACACAGGCTAGTGTACAAGCTGATCGCTTTCTGTACTAGCAGCAGGTAACTGGAATTTGCCATTAAGAACACAAGACTGGTTGCATTAACACCAACATTCAAATACTTATGTCAAAATCTTAAAGGAAATTCTCAACTAAAGAGGATACAATAAGCCTCTGATTAAAGAAATCAGACATTTATTTAAATGGAGAGATACTCCATGTTCATAGATAGACTGTTCACCCTTCCCACATTTAGCTATAGAGTCAATATAACCGCAACTAAAATCCAAGCTATTTTGTGGATTTTGACAAACCATTTCTACTATTTATGTGTAATGGAAAAAAATAGCTAACATAATGCTGAAGAAGAAAAACATCAGAAGACTGACACTGGCCCACTTTAAGGCCAAGCTATAGTAATCAGCATAATGGAAGCTTATAAAAGGTAGACAATTCTTCAGTGGAAAATAGCAGAGAACTTTGACCTGTATGGATAAAGCTGACTAATCCTTGACAAAAGAGAAAAGCAATTTAGTTGAGAAACAATAATTGTTTCAAAAAGTGGTTCTAAAAAATGGACATTTATACATATGGAAGAATATACAAACTAACTTTATACATTGTACAAAAATTAATTGCAAATGGATGTGCGTGGCTAGTGCTGATTATCAATGTGACAGAATCACATGGGTGTCAAGCCTCTGGACCCGCCTGGGAGGGATTATCTTGATTAAATTAACTGAGGTGAGAAGTCCCCCTTAGAAGTGGGTGGCATCATTCCTTGGACTGGAATACAAATGTGAGAGTTGGCTGAGCATGTCACTGCTCTGAGTCTTGAGTGTGGCCACCTGCCTCAAATTTCTGCCACTGTACCTTCTCCACCATCGTGGACTGGCTCCTCAAACTGAACTTGTTCCTCCTTACTCCGTTTTGTTTCTCTTTTTCAAGGTATTTTATCACAGCAACAAGATATGAAACCAGGGCATAAAATAGGAGAAAAATCTAAGTGGCCATAGGTTGTAATAACCTTTAGCACAACCCATGAAGGGAACCTGACATGGTAGATTTCATTAGTCTTAAAATTCAGCTTTATGAAAGCCACTGTCAAGAGAGTAAAAAGAAATGTCACAGACTAGGACAAAAGATTTGTAAAGCACATATTTGATAAGGGACCGTACCCAAAGCGTAACAAAAGTATAGGGAGGGTCAACCTCATCTCCTAAAACATGACAGCAAGAAATCATGAAAAGCAAAATAAAACAAATCAGCTTTACATGATGACACATGCCCATACCCACAATCTCAGCATTCAAGGCAGCAATGTAGTGGACAGCTGCTGTCTATGACCTTGTAACACTGCCCCTAGAGATACAGCAGATAACTGTCCTATCTACCTATGACACTGAAGTACCTTCCCCTGGGATGTGGCTCAGGGCTACCCTTAAGACCTGAGATGCACATAGGCCAATCTCTTCTCTCGCTCATGGGCTAGATGGTGCGGACCATCTCAGTGGCAGAACAGCGCCGGACTGTAACCTCAGCTTTCCAGTACTCTACAATAAATCTCCTGTGCTGTAGTGAGTTTCCCCCTCTAATAAATTCCTTCCCCCTTTAAGCAGACTCCATGGATTTATCACGTTATCTGGCAATCACGTGGATCTGAGCCCCGGGGCCCACAGCCTCCAGGGTCGCTGGTGTTCCCTATGCTCCAAACTCCAAGTGAGCCCCGCAGGACTGCTGAGCCCCTTCTGCCCAGCATCTGTCCCCAGGCACTTCCCAAGAACCACTGTGGCACACATTTGCGCCATGTGCTGCTACCCGCCAGCCTACACGTAGCCACTCTGCCGCCCTCCTGAGTGGACCCCAGTTAGGCTCCACTCTGGGTCCAGGCATCTGTGCACGTCCAAACTCCATCTTCCACCTGCCCAGTGGCCGCTGCCACCGCCGCCATCTTCTGCACAGCCACTGCGACCCACTGTGACTCCAGTGCTGCCAGTCTGCAGACAGTTGCGCTTGGGTCTAGCAGCCCTGCACCTCCAGCCTCGGGGCTGTCTGCAGGTGTCCTTCCAGGTGCATAGCTGCACCCGAGTGCTCCCAGCTCGTTTGGTGTATTACCTCATTGGTATATATAATCTGTTGTGATCCCATGCTGTGCTCTGCCTGTTACTCAGGCTACCAGGTGGAGGTTTGCCAGGGTGAGTCTTTAATTCACAGGAGCCCATTCTGGGAGCCTGAGTCAGCCTGAACCAACCTGCTTTGCTACTACACTTATGACACCTGCTGACCAAACATGTCATTACATCCTAAAATCATCACAAGAACCAGCCATCCACATCTGCCTAGGATGAGTTACCAAGGATCTTATCTGAGGTAAATTACTTGATAACTTTATACCTTAAGCTGGTTAATTAATTAATTAGTTAATTAATTAATACATAAATACATAACAAAAATTTTTTCTTTACAAATTTTAAGTCTCTCTTATGCCATGGCAGATAATATAACCATTTAGGAATTAAAAACTTCTTTGTTTATACTATGGATGAAATTTTACAAGACACACATGACCTTCCTGGGATGTATACAATCTTCACCATAATGGCAAGTAGCATAGTAATTTATCATTGAAAACTGGTTTAATAACAACACCAAAAATGAGACATTAATGGGATTGATACAGACTTTGCAATGTGGTAATGAGAACTTGAACAAAAGGATTCTTTCCCTGGAATCTGCTAATTTACTACAAGAATTTCAGTCCACTAATACTAACTGGACAATCAGATTTAATTCCATTGATAATAAATGTGAATACCTAATTATAAAATGGTAAATCTTCAGAGCAATCTTAAAGCCACAAAGAATTTCTAAGGAGGAACGATCATCATTTACTGGCAGAATGAAGTCTTTGCAATCACATATTTCTGATAATTCCATGAAGTCACTGGAGTCATTTACAGTGGAGGTGCAGGCTCTAGACAAAGCTGTGACTTATCAACTTTAGGCTTTGGAGGAGTCTGCTAGAACTGAGAATGAGGTAGCTAATGAGCAGAAGGTCAAGACTAGAGAGGTCGACTTACCAAAGGTAAAAGGTTGTTCTTATGCTATGGCATATCCGGTCACCATTTGTGAGACACCAACAAACGATAAACATCCTGAAGGAATTTGGAATACATATTACAGCCTATACATATGAGAGATTTCAAGAACATCAAGGAAGCTATACTTATCTATGGTATACATCAACATATGTGAAACAGATGTTAAATACATCATCTTCTAAAAACAGGATCAAGCCCAATGATTGGAATCAGTTAATATCAGCTGTGTTGGAATATAGCCAGCAGTTACAATGGAAAAGCTGGTTGAGAGAAGAAGCTAAGGCCCTTGAGCAGCAAGGTAAGATCAGAGGTTTTAAGATCTCCCAAGGTCAAATTCTTGGTGAGGGCTGCTTGGCACAATCTACCTTTGATGAGCATACATCATGCATATGCCATACAGCAGCCTTAAGTGCTTGGGAAAACATTCCAGAACCAGGGAAACCAACTGAGCTATATATGAAGGTCTTCCAGGGGTCAAAAGAACCATATAGTGATTTTTTTTTTTTTACAAAGACTGACCAAGGATATAAACCATACAATATCAAACCAAGAATTAAGACAAGTATTAATTTAATCTTTGGCTTTTGAAAATGCTAACATAGAATGCAAATGGTTACTTGCACCTTTAAAAATCAGATCAGCAGCCATACAATAATGGATCCAACACATAAACAATACTGAGTCTCTTAACTATTGTGATGAGGCTTGGATAGGATTGGCAATTTCCAAAGGTGGAAGAATGAACCAAAGTACCAAATGTTTTAACTGTGGTACCCCAGGCCATATAAGAAAAAATTATACACAGGGTGCTCTTAGAAGAAATACTTCTTCTAGAAATACCCAAACAGGAGACCCCCAACCTCCCAAATTATGCAGAAGATTTGGCAAAGACTGACATTGGACCAATGAATGCAGATCAACAAGAGACACATGAGGCAATGCTTTACCAGTGGGAAACAGCTCAGGGGGCTCTTGCAGGCCCCCAAATTGAACGTGGTCCACTCATTTCCAATCACTGTGGAGGAAATTCCTCCAAATGATAATCAAATAATCCAGTGCCTAATGTAAAGAACAATACTGCACTGGATGATAGAACAGCTTTGATAGATGGTTCAAAAACTCAAAAAAAAACCCCACCATAAACTGAATATTTTGGCAGACTTCCATAAATGAAAAGACCAAAGCTCAGAATATGAATTAATAACATTGTTCTAGAAGGCTTAGTGGACACAGGTACAGATGTGCCTATAATTACACAAAATCATGGCATCCAAATTGGCCTCTTCAAGAGGTAGATGTCCAATTTCTAGGGACTGGAACTCTATCTCAGGTAAAATAAAGTTGGAGATGTGTTGAATGCATAAGGCCAGAAAAACAGAGAGGAAGGCTGAAGCCATATGTGGCAAATGTAGCAGTGAATCTTTGGGGCCAAGATCTGTTACAGTAAAGTAATACCCAGATTAAAATTCCTCCAACCTCAGAAGCAGAATATAGACCAATTCATGTATCTGGAAATAATATTATAAGACACTACAAAACACAGCCACCAACCATTCAGCCACCAACCTGTCTGGGTTGGACAATTGCTTATGACACAAGAGAAACGACAAGCCTTAGAATGGCTGGTTCAGGAGCAGTTAGATGTGCAACACATTGAAGAATCTACCAGCCCTTGGAATTCCCCTATATTTGTCATTAAAAAGAAATCTGGCAAATAGAAAACGATGACAGATCTGAGATGCATTAATAAAGTAATTTAGCCCATGGGCTTCCTACAGAATGGGATGCCCTTGCCCTCTCTATTCCCCAAAGAATGGTCTATTATAAAAGACTGGTTTTTTGTTTTTGTTTTTGTTTTTTTACCATACCTCTACAAGAAAAGGATAGAGAAAAATTTGCCTTCGCAGTACCTACTTACAATAATTCCCAGACCATCAAGAGATATCAATGGAAGGTCCCCCCATAGGAAATATTAAATAGCTCAACCCTGTACCAATATTTCATGTAAAAACCATTGGAAGTAATTTGTGCACAATCATCCACAATCTATAATTTACCATTATTTGGATGATATCTTATTAGCTAATCCAAAGTCAGATACTTTAGAAAGCATGTTTGAAGAAGCAAAAAAAGTTTTGCCTCTCTGGGGATTGAAAATTGCTCCAAAAAATACAAAGAGGAGATTATATTAATTACTTAGGATATAAGATAGAGCTACAAAAAAATTAGACCCCAAAAGGTACAACTCAGGAGAGATTGATTGTGGACTCTTAATGATTTTCAAAAATTATTAGGAAGCATTTCCAACTTACAGAGTATCATTGGAATACCTAAAGATGGACTAGTAAACTTAGCCAATATCCTAAAAGGGGACAAGGATTTAGTCCAAGAGAATTATCAGATGAAGCTGAGAAGGAATTGGCTCTAGTAGAAAAGAAAATATGAGAGGCACATATGGATCATGTGAATCCAGAACTTAACTGCATTCTGGTCATATTACCTCCAGGTACTCCCTCAAGGGGATTTTGATGCAGAGGGAAGATATTATATTGGAATGGATATTTCTACTACATAAACTGAGTAAGAAATTAAAGGAATATGTGGAAAAGATCTCTGATTTGATTATAAAAGGAAAATTAAGGCTTCATCAATTGACAAGAATAGACCCAGCAGAAATTGTAATACCTTTAACTAATGAGGAAATTTCCTCTTTATGGAAAAATAATGACAAAGTATTGGCAAAGAGCCTGCAGTAATCTCTTTTTTGGGAGAGATTAACAACTGTTATCCCAAAAGCAATTATAGAACTCATAAAAAGTACTTAATGGGTCCTTCCTAAAATTGTATGACAGAAACCAATCTCTGGAGTCCCCACATTCTATACTGATGCAAATAAATCAGGAAAAGCAGGATATAAATCAGGAAATTTATGTAAAGTGGTTCAAAGCTTTTACAATTCTGTACAAAAGTCAGAACTGTATGCCATACTTATGGCACTAGTGGACTTCACAGCACCTCTCAATATAGTTACTGACTCTCAATATGCAGAAAGAGTTGTTTTACATATTGAAACTGCTGAATTTATTCCTGATAATATGGAATTAATTTCACTATTCATAACATTACAGGAAGTCATCAGAAATAGAGAAATATATCTCTCTATCTATATCTATCTATCTATATCTATATATATCACATATCATATCCTATATGGGTCTGCCAGGTCCTCTAGCACAAGGTAACAATGAGATTGATCAGTTATTAATAGGTATGTACTGGAATCCTCAGAATTTTATAAGAAACACCATGTAAATAGCAAAGGTTTGAAAAGGGACTTTTCCATCACTTGGCAACAAGCCAAGGAAATTGTGAAAAAAAATGTCCTACTTGTTCCTTCTATAACCAAAGTCCATTACCTGCAGGAAGTAATCCTAAAAGTATACAAAGAAATGAAATTTGGCAGATGGATGTGTTTCAATTTCGCAGAATTTGGGAAATTAAAATATGTACACCATATCATAGATACCTATTCAGGATTTCAATGGGCAACTCCTGTGAGTTCTGAAAAGACTGATTCTGTAATTACACTCCTTTTAGAAGTTATGGCCATCATGGGAATACCTGTGCAAATTAAGACAGACAATGCTCCAGCATATGTCTCAAGTACAATGAAGCGGTTTTTTTCTTATTACAACATAAAGCATATTACAGATATACCACACAATCCCACAGGCCAAGCAGTCATAGAAAAATCTAATTGAACTTTAAAGGTTATGCTAAATAAACAGAAAGAAGAAACAATGACCCCTAGAAATAGATTGCATAATGCTTTATTAACCTTGAATTTTCTCAAAGCTGATAAGAAAGGGACAACTGTGGAGAGACACTGGAAACTGTGGAGAGACATTGGAAACTGTGGAGAGACATTGGACAATAGAAAAGACTGAGCTAAACCAACCTGTTTAGTTAAAAGATGTGTTGACCTCAGAATGGAAACCAGGATACCAGGATATGTTGGGAAATGGGTTTTGCTTTTGTTTCTGCAGGAGAAGAAAAGCTATGGATACCAACAAAATTAATAAAAATTTGATTCAAACAGGAGAAACCACTAGATGAGAAGTGATAGCTCATCCACTGATGTGACAGTTCCACAGAATGTAAGGAAAACTCAACAAACAAGGGTCGGGGCAGGGTTCTGGGTTTTTTTGTTTGTTTTTGTTTGTTTGTTTTTCTTTACAGGATAATAGGAATACCCATCCTTAAGAAATCAAAAGGCCTTGGATAACCAGATGTCTACAGCAGAAGGGAAGAACCTATTGGTACCAACATACTCTACAGGGTAATATCTCACTGCCTAACATTTATATCTCTTTAACTCTAGAAAAGTTGTGGTCCTGATTCAATTATAAATCAAGCTGGCTTTGGAGTTGGAATGTAGCTTTCTACTTCTCTAAACCCAAGGAAGTTGCTAAAAGAAAAAAATTAAGAGATTCTGTCTCATATTAGAAGAGCTGCCTGATGTGGGACAGAAGAAAGCCAATACTCTAGGGACCACTGTTGTCAAAATTCTATTTCTCTTCATGCTTATCCTTGATTTCTGGGAATCATTCCTCATACATCACATCATTCTAAAATCCAAATTTTCCATTTTGATATTAATATGTTCAAATTTTCCATAGTGAAAAATAAGTCTTTCCAATAGCAATCTCTGAAGTCTCCAGAAGGAAGATGGGGCCCCTGAGCAATGACTCTACCTGGTCCATACTGATGCCATTGAACCAGAAAACACCACTCAATGATCACCTTTGGACTGCAAACTCCTCAGGACAGTTCCAAGATGAGATGGTCCATCATATTACACTTCTATCCAGAATCTCAGGTTACCTTACCCATTACTCTGAGACTGGCTATAGACTTTACAGCTAGTCCTACTGAGACTTAACCATTTAGCTTTCTTACAGGATCCCACAGAGATACTGTCACCCCCCTAAACACCAGGAAGCAATTTTAAGAAAATGATGCTCCCTCTCCCAAAGGTTTCATTTTCTCAGGGTTATGGATAAGTTGTTATAGGGTTGGAACAATAAAATTTAGACTCAGGATTCTCTTTTAGAAAAGAAAAAAGGGGAATAGATAGATAACAAGGTAGACTGTTGTATCTACTAGTAAACTAATTTAGCAAACTATCAGCCTTAGATAAATTATACTGATATAGATTCTTGTATATTAATACAAATGTAAACTATTTTCATATCCTATTTAAGATAAATTTGTATATTGATACAAATCCAAAACTACAATTGTCATATTGTACACATGATCCTACTCCTATTTGAAATATTTTGTATATGGATACAAATGTAAAATTATATTCACCATACTGTATGCATGTTTTACCTCTATTTAGGATATTTTGTATATTGATACATATTAAGGATATTGTTATCATATTGCATTATGCATTTCTACTTCCAATTAAGATATTTTGTGTATTGTCACAATTTTGAGGTCATTGTCCTTATACTGTACATCTGTTTACAGATTGCTTACCCTGTTATGTGAGTCCTTAGTTCTTCGGTTATTTAGGTAGATAAGACTTACAGATTAATAGTCACTCTGGAGTATCATATCTATAGTTATGTTAGTTAAGTTTTCCAGATTTACAGAAACTTATGTCAGATGGACAGGTAATCTTCAAGCATTTCATAGACCTGTAGAATAT
Source organism: Peromyscus melanophrys (assembly GCA_902168415.1). Taxonomy (NCBI): domain Eukaryota; kingdom Metazoa; phylum Chordata; class Mammalia; order Rodentia; family Cricetidae; genus Peromyscus; species Peromyscus melanophrys. Next base: position 37,153 of record CABHPR010125190.1, read on the forward strand.
GGCATTTAAATATTTTCATAACTTAGAATTCTGTTGACATGAGACACAATTGCTCCTGGCAGCACTAATCTACTCCTGAGAGAATGTTGGGTTTCTAAGACACTCTGTTTGGAAATTTGTCTTCTTCTTAGCACAAAATGGCCTACTGAGCAGAGAGGTGCCCTTGCCTCGACTGCTGACAGCATGAACACTGTCCCTTCTGAATGAGCGGGACACAAGGAAAAGCGACTACTGAACCTTGCCAAGACTGGGTTAGATGGTCTTTCAAAATTCCTGCTTCTGATAATGGTCTGTCAGATATTCTAGGCCTGTAGCCAAAATGGATGCCCCAATGATGCTGAGAATATTTAGGTGACTGTCCAGGCTGCCAGCTGTCTCTGTCTATTCTTGGAATGTTTCAGAAATTGCTTGCACTTCCTATTTTCTCAGGTAATATTATTTTCCTTCTCAGGTCTTTGATGAGGTTGAAGACTAGATAGTTACAGTTATAACCCTCTCATATCTTAGCTAAGAACATTTCAGATAGTAAAGTTAGATTCTTTAGGATAGAACAGCTATTGGAGCAATCTCTGTAACATGCCATTTACCTATGTTCTGGACATTTCTGGATTTTAGTATGTGTCTCTTGCTTGATGTTGTTCTTGCTGGTTGTATTTCTATTTTTGTTTATGTTATTACCTTTCCCCTCTCCTGGACAATACTAGATAATCATTCCTATTGTATATAGTTTTGTATTAGGTTAGAACTTTCTTATGTAGACAAAAGGAGGAGATGTATTGGATAGCTGTTCTGTCTATGACCTTGTAACACTGCCCCTAGAGATGTAGCAATAACTGTCCTACCTACTTATGACCCTGAGGTGCCTGCCCTGGGGCATGGCTCGGGCTGTCCTTAAGACCTGAGATGCACATAGGCCAATCTCTTCTCTTGCTCATGGGCTAGATGGTGCGGACCATCTCAGTGGCAGAACAGCACGACTGTACCTCAGCTTTCCAGGACCCTACAATAAATCTCCTGTGCTGTAGTGAGTTTTCCCCCTATTAAATTCCTTTACCCTTTAAGCAGACTCCATGGATTTCTCACATTACAGCAAGTCCAGCCTGGGCTATGAAGCCAGACTCTGCCACAAAACACACTAAAAATGTGGTCAAATGGGAACAGATACCTCACCAAAGAAGATAAAGATGGAAAAAATCAAACTACGCATAACATACATAATTAAGCACCTACAAATTAAAAGAGTAAGGTACCTCTAGCACCCATGAGAATGGCTAAAAACAACACTGTCAACAAATGCCAGCCTGAAGAAGCAGCAAAAAACTCTCACTCCCTTTTAGCAGGAATGCAATGTGGTGCAAATACCATAGAAGACAATTTTACAGTTTCTTACAAAACCAAATATATTCATAATATAGGATCTAGCAATCATAAGCCTGGGCCTTTACTCAAATAAGTTAAAAACTCATGCTCACACAAAAGCCTGCACATGGGTGTTTTCACAGGCTCTATTCATAACTGCTGGAGCATAGGACAAACAAGTGTCCTTAGTAGGGTAACTAGTGAGTAAGCTGTGTTCATACGTATTATGGAGAGACCCTTAAATACCGATGTGGAGAGATCTCTAACTTAAAGAATGAAGAGTTGGAGCTAGAGAGATGGTGCAGGGGTTAAGGGCACTTGTTGCTCTTGCATAGAACCCGTGTTAGGTTTCTGATATCCACATTGTCTTAGTTAGGGTTTTATTGCTGTGAAGAGACACCATAACCACGGCAACTCTTATAAAGGAAAACATTTAATTAGGGTGAGCCTACAGTTTCAGAGAAACGTCCATTATTGTAATGGCAGGGAGCATGGTGGCATGCAGGCAGACATGGTGCTGGAGAAGGAGCTGAGAGTTCTACATCTTGATCTGCAGGAAGCAGAAGCAATGGTGTGTCACACTGAGTATAGCTTGAGCAAAGGAGACCTCAAAACTCATCCCTACAGTGACACACTTCCTCCAACAAGGCCACACCTACTCCAACAAGGCCACACCTTCTAACAGTGCCACTCCCTATGGGAGCCATTTTCTTTCAAACCACTGCATTCTACTCCTTGACCCCCACAGGCTGGTAGCTGTATCATAATGCAAAAATGCATTCAGTCCAACTTCAAAAGTGCCCATAGTCTACGACAGTCTCAAACTAATTTAAAAGTCTAAAGTTCAAAGTCTTTTCCCAGATTCATGCAATCTCCTAACTGTAATCCCTGTAAAATCAAAATCAAAAAGCAGATCACATACTTTCAACATATAATGGCATAGGATATACATTACCATTCCAAAATGGATGAAAGGGAGCATAGTGAGGAAATACTTGACCAAAACAAGACCAAAAACCAGCTCGGCAAACTCCAAACTCTGCATCTCCATGTCTAATGTTAAAATGCTCTTCAGATATCCACTCCATTCAGCTTTGATGACTACAATACACTTCTTTCTCTTTGGCTGGTACTACTCCCTGTTAGCAGCTTTCCTTGACAGGTATCTGCCTGGCATCTCCAACATCTTTGACGTCTCCAAGGTATTCCAGGCTTCACCTTCACAGCTTCCTCACACAATGGCCTCTCTAGGTCTGCTTGCAGGGAAACCCCTGACACATGCCTGGCCTCAGCAGCTTTCCTTAGTCATAGAAGGAGATTCCATAACCCTTTTCTTCTGTCCTTAACTCTAATGCCAGAACCACATGGCTGAAGCTGCCAATTTCTGCTGCATGCTGGGGCTGGAACATAGTCCCCTCATTCAATTACATCTTTACCAGCTTTCTGTTTTTGATGGTTTCCTTTACTGACTAAGCTTGGCTGTCCTTGTTGGTTTTAAATAATAAGCGGCACTGGTGATTCAAGAAAGGTCAGAGGCACGAGGCGTGACAAAACCCAGTATCAGAGCTTTATTAGGAGGAGGGGGACAGAAGAGAGTGACCAGGCCTAGGAAGAGACACATGCAGATAGGGGGAGGAGGAGAAAGTAAAAGAGAGGGGAGGAGTCTGTGTCCAGCTTTTTAAGGATTTCCCTGCACATGCCAAGTGGGCTTATGGAGCTACTTGCTTCCAGATTGCATGACCGCACTGAGCGCATTTGCGCAACCGCACAATGCACTGATGATGTAAGACATAAGACCACTTGCTTAACTATTGAACTGCGCATGTGCAGTCATGCAGCTGGAAGAGTGGCAGAATTCTAACAGTCCTGAAACTGGATCTATAGGCCAGGCTGACCTCAAACTCCTGAGATCCACCAGCCTCTACCTCTGGAGTGCTGGGATTAAAAGTGTGCACCCTCGCATCTGGCTCTGTTTTTCTTTAATTCATTTTCACAAGTTGGAAACTAATCTGGGTGGGGTCTTGCCCGGAGATCACCATTCCCTTTATTCCATTTCTTAATCTGTTTATCTCTTTGAACACAAGGCTTAACTCCATTGCACTTCCTGGTGTTAGCATTCAGAGCTGCCCCTTGGGGACCTGGCCAGTATGCAGGCAGTGCCTTGGCTGACCCAGGGTCCTGACATCAGGTGCTCACTGCTATGTGGTCTCTCTGTGCACGCTCCAAGTCCTCTAGTAAAAGCTAGGGCCCCACCCACCTCCTCTCTTCTTCTCCCTTCAGCCCCCACCCACACTCTCTCCTCTTTCCCTTCCCCCTTCATCACTAATAAAACTCTCCATGTGAGCGATGTCTACATGGTATGTCCCTGTCTCTTACAGAGACACCTTGGCTCCAACCTAGCAAGGGCTCTCTCTGCGGCTCCCACCTGCCATGTACACCGCACACCATTTTTAAAATGCAACATTTGGTGCCATGCCTTGAAACTTGCCAGGCTCCCCTTGCAGTTTCTCCTGTCTGCTGGCAGTCTGAGACAATGCTGGGACCCTGGAACCTTCTAACCCCATGAGTGAGGACGCCTTTTTTGTCTCTGTGACCTGCACATCCCTCAGGCTCAGCCCTTTGGCCCCTGTCCTTTGGTGTGATGACACACTAGGCAGCTTGCACCTTCTCATCTCTCGGACCCAAGCGTCCTTCGGGTTCCTGCCCTGGGTCTGACTTATTGCTTAGCAGCTTGTGCCTTCCCAATCAGTCCTCACTGAATTCCTGAGAAGCTAGAGTTCAGTCCTTGGATCTTATTTCTCTACCTCACTCACACAAAATGAGCCTAAATTTATCCACCTTTGCCTCAATAACCCTCAGATACCAATCCACATGGCTGCTTACCAGCGCCCGATATCCTGCAGCTTCTGCCACTGATCAGCGATCTGCGCCCTGCTTGCTCTCCTCTCCCAGCAGCCTAGGAGACCCATGGCTTGTGCTCTAGCCCACTGGATGCCTCTCTTATGTCCTGCTCCCTGCTTCTGTGACTGCCGGCATCTCATGCTTTTGCTCAAAATGTCTCACGCTTCTGTGTGTCCTGTCTCTCTTCGCTCCCTCCCTCGCATCACCATGGCACAGCCCAGGGTGTCGCTCTTCCCACCCACCTGTTTCCCAGTTCCCCACAGCACCTTCTCCGTGCTCCAGTGCAGGAGGACTGACAATGTCCAGCCGCCGGTAGCGCCCCATATGAGTGGTATCCAGCGCCACTGCCTCCCAGGAAACATCTTCCATTCTAATGGTTTCTTACAGGCTGCCTTATACTGTCAACTCTTATTTTAGGATTTTTTAGTTGGTTAGCTGACAATTTCCCAGGAAAAGTTGTCTGCCTTTCTGTTAAAAAGTCTATTTCGTATGTGCGGATGGAAATGTGTGACTGATGTGGCCACATGATGGTGTTTCTGACTGATTTTTGAATGCTTGAGATTATGTGCTCCCTGTGTCTTGGGGAAAAAAAAAAAACAAAAGCAAAAACTCCACATGACCACGTGGGTAGGCTCCATCTTGGCCAAGGTCAAAGACAGGCAGGTCATATGACTTCATTGCCATCTTTGATGAGGGCAACCACATGGGCAGCTGCCATCTTGACTAAGGTTTAAAAAAGGAGTCACGCGGCTTCACTACCATCTTTAGTAAGGGAAACCACATGGACGGGATAGATTCCTGTGTGACAATTCCTGTCCTGTCCTAGAAACGAGGTTTATAAGAGAGAGGATTTAAAACAATGCCGGTTTTGATAATTGATTTTATAAACACTAAATTATTTACAATGTTAAAATTTGGTTTTGCTTTATTATATCTTAGGACCACAGCTAAACACCAGAGACTGAGGTATTCCTGTTTGATGATACCTAAACATTCTGATAAAGGGACTCTCCTTATCTGAGGTCTATTCAGGCTAACAAAGACCAATAAGGATATATGCCTAACCTTCTCACTTTTACTAACATTGGTAAGCTGTAACTAATTGGGAAAACTGTATGTCCAGATTTAACTTATATATGCTCTCAAAGTTAAGCCTAAATAACATTTAATTTTGTTCCCCTGACCTCATTGTGATGTAGATTGCCATGTGGCTGGCTGCCATCTTTCACTAAGGTTTACTAAGGTTAAAGACCTCTCTGTTCATGTTATCTCCTTCTATTTTGATTCAACTCTGGTTTATAATATACTCTATATGATAATAGAAATTTAAAGTTATAAAGATCTATTCAGATTAACAAAAGCTAACTTAGAAATTTACACCTATGTCTTTGCCAAGTGTTCAACACCAAGCTTCTAGAGAATTTAAATAAATAGTGGCATATGTTTGATAAATAAGGTATTTGATAAACAAGATATATATTCTATAATGGAATTTTTAGTCCTCTGAGAGTGTGCTTTCCCAGACTTGGGCATTTGGGCAGAGGCCCCCATGGCTTGTCCAGGGCAATGCTGGTCTCTGTGTTCCCTTAGCCCCTGCTTACAAACAAGCAAAGTTTGTCTATTCAGATACCTCTAATAGATAGATGGTCCTCAAATGCTTTAGAGATCTGAGAATATGGCATTTAATATAAAAGTTTTTTCTGATAGAAAGACATGCCAGCTTCTGGCAGCACCCTTATCTCCTCCAAAGAAGATGGACAGGCACAGAAGAACCTCCACCTGGAACTCGCTCCAAAAGTGGAAACACCAGTCACTGAGCGACAACTGCCTTTCGTCTCGACTATTGCCAAGACCTTCTTCAGACCGTGGACAACAGGACTCTGAGGAACGAGGGCCTCACTTTTGCCCAGACAAGGTAGGCTGGTCCTCCCCACAAGTTCCTACCCCACAGCTGTCGGATCTTCTGAGGCCTGGCAGGCCCAGGCCTAGCAGCCGAAGACGGTGTTGTTGCCCTGACACTACTGCCCTCTACCACCATGGAAGACCCTGGGTAGCCAGTAAGTAAGTCTCTGTCACTTTCAATCGCTACCTCAGGTAAAATTTATCCTTCTCAGATCTCTGATGCCATCTGACAACCAGGCTTTGTCAGTTCAACAGTAGCAACCCAGGCTCCAGCTGCCTTCCCAGTTCTCTGTGTAAAATCCACAGGCCTCACTCTCTTAGAGCTAACACTAAGTCTAGACACAACTCACTTTTCAGTGACTGCCCTCAGTGGTCAGCCACCTGTATCTCCTGGTGGATTAGATGTTGGGATCCACAGAGGCTTCCTAGTGAGATCTGAGCTTGCTTTACACAGCAGGGCTGTATTAGGGGATGGCATGACCATGTGCATGGTCACCAGGTGTCTGGATGGTCTGCACTTGTCTGTGCTGGGGGGAGGCCTTTTGCATATCTGTTCCCATGTCTCACTCATTCATCCTTGCCTCTTCTGTATAACCAGGGCACTTCTCAGTTCCATTCTTTCTGGCAGTTATCACTCTTCCCATGGCTAGCCCACTCATGGGGCTGATGATAACAACATTTTTCTCCTAGCAACCTGCCTTCTCAGCTCCCTCAAGGAACAGATGCCTGAGGTCTCCAGGATGGCAGCTAACTAAATGCTCCTTCACTCATACCTCCTATTGTGGGTGACCCCAACTCCCAACGTCCCCCTCCTCACTTCATCCCAGGTCAGCAGGAAGCAGTCTCGAGAATTCGGCTCCCTCATTTCCCACCCCACTTGCTATCTATAACTCAGGAGGAATGTTAGCATTCAGAGCTGCCCCGTGGGGATCTGGCCAGTATGCAGGCAGTGCCTTGCCTGGCTCAGGGTCCTGACATCACGTGCTCACTGCTTTGTGGTCTCTCTGCACATTGCATGAATTCCCCTCACAAAAGCCCCACCTACCTTCTCTCTCTTCTTCTCTCCTCAGCCCCTGTACACTCTCCCTCCCCCCTCTCTCTTTCTCATGAGGCAGCTCTGTGCTCCCTTTTCCTCTCCCCTCTCCCTTCCCCCTTCACCACTAATAAAACTCTCCACATGAGCGCTGTTTGCATGGTGTGTCTCTGTGGGGCACCTTGGTTCCAACCCATCCAGGGCTCTTTCTGTGGCTCCCACCCACCAGGACCACCATGTGCCTTTTAAAAAAAACACAACACCTGGTTGTCCTTTTCTCCTCAAATTGTATATTTTGTATTTTTCAGCTTGCTCCTTTTCATTATAAAGGTTTATTAGAGTTACCATTAACAATCACATGACAGAGTCTACACAAGGGTGTTTTCTGCCAATGCAGTCAATAAAGAACTCCTCATTTTAGCCTCAGGCAGACTCTTCAGACAAGGGCAAAAGAGAACCACATTCTTCACCAAAATATCAGAAGAATGATCTCTAGGCAACATACTAACATTCTTCTCCTCTGAAGTTTCTTGAGCCAGCCCCCACAGTTCAAATCACTGTCAGTACTGCTCTCTTCCATGTTCCTACTAGTATGGCCCATTAAGCAATGCTTGAAGCATTCCACTGGTTTCCTAATCCAAACTTCCAAAGCCCAAATTCCTCCAAACAAAAGCATGGTCAGGCCTATCACAGCAATACTCCAGTCCCTGGTACCAACTTTTGTCTTAGTTAGGGTTCCTATTGCTGTGAAGAGACACCATGACCATGGTAACTCTTATAACGGAAAACATTTAATTGAGGCTGGCTTACACTTTCAGAGGTTTAGCCCATTATCGTCATGGCAGGACATGGATGCATGCAGGCAGACATGGTGCTGGAGAAGGAGCTGAGAGTTCTACATCTTGATCTGCAGGAAGCAAAAGCAGTGTGTGTCACACTGAATGTAGCTTGAGCAAAGGAGACCTCAAAACCTGCCCCGACAGTGACATACTTCCTCCAACAAGGCCACACATCCTAATAGTGCTACCCCCTATGGGGGTCATTTTCATTCAAACAACCACACACATGGTGGCTCATAATCTTCTGTAATTCCAGTTCCAAGGGATCTGACTCCTGCTTCTGGCCTCCATGGGCAGGGATGCACATGGTGCAAATACATACATGCCTGCAAAATATTCATACACATAAAGTAATAAATAAATACAACAAATTTGTACATAAAGGGTTTGTTTTTGTTCATGCCAAGAAGCTGGCATCAACATTAGGAACACGTGTTGTGTTTTCATAAGTACAATGTGTGCTGAGGTTGGAGGCCCAGAGCACTGATGGAAGGATGCAAAGAAGACCTGCAGAGATGCTCAGTACTCACGAGGATTTACTGTTCTTGCAGAGGACCTGAGGTCAGTTCCCAGCATTCATACTGGGCAATTCACAACTGCCTGTAATTCCAGTTCTAGGAGATCCAATGTGCTTTCCCAGTTTTCTTGGGCACCAGGCACACATATGGTAATATGTATAGATGATGGAAGTCACAGATTCACACAAAATAAATACATTCTAAAAACACAAACAATGCAAACCAGAATGGCCTTTTGTGAAAGGGAATTTGGTGACATCTTTAAATCATTTTGCTTTTACCCTTTGAGTCAGTAACCCCAACTCAAGAACTCTAAAGAGATACTGGGGAATCGGCACAACTGAACCACTGGGACATGGGTGACACAGGACACAGCAAAGAACCCGAATGGCCACCTTAGCATGAAGCCAGGACCACACACCACATGAAGTTATCCACAGCACTGCAGAAAGATGTAGAGAGACTTCTAGGACCCATTGTTGGGCTGGGAGGGGAAAGGATGGGGTGCACAACCATGTCATGGAATCCCACCTTTGGGAAATTACTTTTGAAAAAGAAACAAAGGGAGAAAAAAGAAAGTGAATAAAAAATGAATAGTTGCATATGGTGACGACTCAGTCCTATAATCCCACTACTTGTAAGGCAGAGACAGCACTGCTGTGAGTTTGGGGGCAGCCTGAGCTACATAGTGAACTTGAGGCCAGTGTGAGCCACAGAGCTACAGAGAAAGACCCTATGCCACATACATACATATATACATATATACATACACACACATGCACACACACATATAACATACATATATATAACACATACATGTGCACACATGCACATATAACACACACACATATATAACATATACATATATAATATACACATATATAACATATACACACATGCACACACACACACAAAAGGCATACACACATGCACACACACACACACACACACACACACACTATAAAGCAAGGGTGGCTGAGTGAAGATAACCTCAACAGCCCTCTGGACAGATCTCCCTAAAAGCCGTAGCACTGGCGTATGCACTTGTACAAATAAAGCACACCCAGGATTATTAACAAGCACCGGTCCCTAGCCCCAGGTCATTGTGGAAAGCCCCAACAGGCACCCTTACTTACTATATTTTTCGTTTCCACAAAACAGATTCTTAAATGGAATTTGGGGGAGCTCATGCATCTTTAAACTTTATATTATGAAGCTGTCAAGCATATGGAAATAGGATTGTGAGCCTAGCATGTATTAAGAAGCTGATAGAAACTCACAGAGTGAGAATGATTGTGTCTTGTTAATGCGGTATTTCTGCACATGCCTGGGGAATGTGCCCTCTGGACAAGAAAGAACAGCAATGTAATTCAAAGCTGGCCACAGGAGCCACACCTTTAAAGGGTTTCCACCAATCCAAGTCAGACCAATTTGAACATTTGAAAGAACAATGAATGCAATGATTTGAAACACATGAAATATATAAAACCCATGAATTAACAATTACACACATACACACACAAAGAAATCATTGGTCCCCATTAGCAGGACCAGGGTACTAACTCCTTTGCTATTAGGAAAAGTTACATAGAAAGGAAGACCCAGGTTTTATTGTGCCTTTTCTGAACAAACTGTGCTAAACAGCACCTGGGGAAGCTTTGTCTTTATGAAAGAAGTCCAGCCAACCTATGAGAAAATCACATGGTTAATATTAAAGGGAAAACTGGAAGTAGGCTGCTTCTCAGCAGATGCTCAGGCCACACAGGGAGAGGGAGGCAGGAAGTTTGATTTCAGACTGAGCAGCCTGGCATCCTTAGAACCCTTGGATCAGTGTGGAGTTCTAAATGAGAATGGCCCTTGTAAAGTCATGTTTGCATTATTGGAACTGTTTGGGAAGGAGTACGAGGTGTGGCCTTCTTGGAGGAGGTTTGTAACTGGGGGTGGGTTTTGAGGTTTCAAAGGGCCACCCCAGCCCGCTCCCCCTCTCCACTCCGCTGCCTGGAGATCAAGACAAAAGCTTTTTGCTACTGCTCTAGCACCATGATTGTCTACACCACCATACTCTGTGCCGTGATGATGATGCGCTAACTCTCTAAAATGGTAAGCAAGCCCCCAATTAAATGTTTCTTTTTTTTTCTTTTCTTTGTTGCAGAATATTTGTTTACAGTGTGTGAAGATGTGTCACTGTGATAGGTATAATTAAGAGCTGGATGGCCAACAGCTAGGCAGGAGAGACTAGGCGGGACTTTGGGGGAGAGAGTGGAACTCTGGGAAGAAGAGAGGCAGAGAGCCGCTAGTGTGACTGAAGAAGTCAGATGGTACAGAGGAGATGTAACCAAGCCATGTGACAGAACATAGATTTTTAAAAAAGAAACAGGTTAATTTAAGTTATAAGAGATAGTTGGGAAAAAGCCTAAGCTAAGACCAAGCTTTCATAATTAATAGTAAGTCTCTGTGTTATTTGTGAGCTGGGGGCCCAAAGAAAAGTCTTTTGTTGTTGTTGTTGTTGTAAGAGTTTCCTTGGTCATGTTTCTTCACAGCAACAGAACGATGACTAAGACGGTATCAGCCGTCTCTCTGGGTTTGCACATTTTGTCTACATGTCCCTCCGACGTGTAGGCCCACAGGAGTGTATGGACATTGGAAAGAGTAGGAAAGATCAACTGTGCCTTAAAATGAGCTACCTTGAGGGAGAGTTTGGATGGTCCTATTCCACGACAGAAGACCACATGCACTATGTGTGCACGAAGAAGGGGATCTTTGCTCAATTTCTCTCAGAAGCTTCCTGGGCTCTCTAGCACAGAACTCTTGACACAGTCATGGTTGTCCAGACTGACTGCTGAAGAACAGGATGCCAGCACCAATGGGTAATACACAGCACAGGGATGTCTCTGCAGGGTTCGGTGATACTTTTGTTCACCAGGAACTGGTGTCACACAGCCCTGCAGAGGAGGGAATCCCGAAGATCAACCCCACAGGAAGCCAGGTGACAGGAAACAGGAGATGCCAACTGGGTGGTCAGACCTGGGTCAACTACAAACCTCTTCAGGCCCACTGGGTATCATCCAAGCATTGGGAAACTGCGAACCTCAGTGAATTCTCATCACACTTGCCCTCGGCAGTTAAGTGCCCACAGTCTCTCATTGTCAAGTGGTCCAGAAGCTTTGGAAGTCTAATGCAGAAGTGATTCAAGTTTCAGATAGTCCATCTTCAGAATCTAACAGTTTGCTGAGATAACACACAGGCATTCGATCTGTAAACTTTGCCCTATAACTGGCCCCTCTGTGTTTGACACCTTTAGTTTTGGACTTGGTGGATAAGACCTCTGGTGCTTCCCCACTTGCCAGTCTCTAACTTCAAGCCAATTGTGCCATTTGGAATCACTGCTGCTGTGGAATTTGATTTGTGTGACTAGGAAAACCACACCTGAAGAAGCCCACAGGGAAGAGCTGGCAGGGCTGAGTGCCCTTGAGGAGGGTGCTTGCTGTGTCCAGAGGCACTGGCATGTGGTCACCACCCTTTGGAAAGCCTGAGGGAACCATGGCATCCTCTCATGGCTGAGGCTAGAAGGCTCATTAGTTTTCTCCAGCAGAAGAGGCAGGCCTCAGACACAATGTGGCGGGTCACCTCATGCTTCCATTTCCAAACAGGATAGGGTTTAGGTGGAGGGGCCCTTCCTATGGACCTCACCCTGGCATGCCCTCATCCTCCAATTACCCCTGGGGGTCGCCCCACAAAACCATCTCTGTCCTGTTGGAGGTACCTTCTGGGTCCCGTGTAAGGCAACAGCTTATTGTTTTTAGCAGAACTCTTATCCTGCAAGGAAAAGTCATGAAACACGACAGAATCCACTAACAAGAATTTTATTAAGATAAGGAGAAAGGGGTAGATGTGATCAGGTCTTTGGAAGGACATGTGTGAGAAGGGGGCGGGGTAGCATGGGGCCTGCCTTTTTAAGGGCCAGCTCACACCTGCACACACACAGGCCCATGTGGCATGTGCATAGATCACGTGACCACGCAGCCATGGGGCATGGGTTACGTAGGACGGATGATCCAGAAATGACTAGGCGGAAATGACTAAGTGTCCTGCTGGGCATGCGCAACCATGGGAGCATGACATCCTATCACTGATGACCTCTGACAGTGCTGTCCTTCTCCGCTGCGGCCCCTGTCACCTCCTTCATTTGTAGACAGATTCTGAGAGGGAGGGACCCAATTATAGTCTATGACGAGGCCTCACCGGCCAGCAAGGCTCTGGTGTCACTCAGCCACACAGTGGCTGCTACCTAGCTCAGCTCGCCAGCTCCTGAGTTAGTGCTTCTGTCAGGACCTGCTATTCTGAGTGAATAATTAGTGTCCTGGCTTTTGATGTAGTGTTTGGTAGGGTCCTTGAGTTTTTTACTCAACAAGAGTTGGAAAAGGAAACAGCCATTTTCTCTCCTTGATCTTCAATAGCTATGATTTTCCACCCAGGCTGCAAGACAGCTTTTGGGAAGGGGAGCACCCTGCATCTACAGCAGCCAACCGGCTATCTCTCTGAAGGAAATGTGGCCACAGAGCTTGCTAGAGGCTCAGCTGGTGCACCAATCAACTGACTGGCAATTGAGGAGAAATGCGCTGATAGCCTCCACTAAGGCAAACGCCTCAGAAAAAGGCTCTAGCCTCAGCTGCCCTCAGTACTGTTTAGGAATCCCTGAGTTTCACAAGTGGCCACTCCGGTAACTTCCACTTCCTCACGCTCCCCGGTTTGTTCCCTCTGGCTCCAGTCAGCCTCAGTAACACCTTAGCCATAGCCTGTGCCCTGTCTCAAGATGTGCTTACTAACAGAATCATCAATGAGTCACTACAGGGGTCTCCACAAAGCTGCCCTAGGTCCATTCATGTCTCCTCCCTCACCCCCTGTGATGGTGTCCCCTTGAGTTCACACCTCTTCTCTCACTCACTGACAAGTTGGACCTGCCTTCCCCTATCAGCCCCCTTTACTAAACCCCCACCCTCACTCCTATCGCTGAGTAGAGTTGGTTAATGGTGTACCTCAGCCTCATTCCCTTTCAACCATGGGTTCCCAGTTCCTGCTCTTGTAGATGTTAAGATCTGCTCCCCAGGACACCCAAAGCCCCTACAACCTCTGTCAGCAGAATTCCTGAAAAGGTGTGTCTACAATGGCTGATTAAAATGTCAATGACTGTGGGGATGTTGCAAAGTCTGGAGCCTAACTGCATGGAGTTTCTCTTGGGCTATCTTCAGCCCCACAAAGAGCAGCTCCTTGGCCACCTCAGCACCAGGCCTAACATCCAGATAATCAGATAAAACCCTTTGGAAGAATTAACATAACAAAACCCCATTCTCCACCAATGGAAGGGCTAAGAATGCTACCCGAGAATATCTAAGGCCTGTAGTTGAGGTAACCACCCCCTCTGATGCTCCTACCAGTGAATTGTAAGACTCTCTCAATTCATAACACTCTGCTTTCTGTTACCATGAAAACTCCATGAGGGTACTCCCATGTTGGAACATCATATTTGGGACACATCTTCCTGCCCCAGAGAGTCTGGGGGGATGCCTCATGTACAGCCAAACCTATTGATGGGCTGCCTCAAAATGAGGTGTATCCTATACTGCAGGGTGCTTGATAAAATACAGATAATAATTATTGGATAGGTACATGAGCATCAGTGTACACGTGAAATTGCTTGTAGTGCTTTCCAGGGAGGGAGAGAAATGGAGGATCAGACAGAAGCCACTGCCTCCACCTGTGTGTGCATTCAGCTTGCTCCACGGTTTCCTACAGCACACAGCTCTTTATGTTCTTGGTTTGGAGGTGGATTTTGTGCTAAAAGGACATGTAAGGTTTCATGTTTTAGGACACAAGGCTTCCCAGAAGTTGTGTGTGTGTGTGTGTGTATGTGTGTGTGTGTGTGAGAGAGAGAGAGAGAGAGAGAGAGAGAGAGAGAGAGAGAGAGAGAGAGAGAGAGAGAGAGATGGATGTGGTCTGGGCATTGTTCTTCCTCAGTTACCATCTACCTGTTTGGAAACAGGGTCTCTTGCTGGCCAGTGGCCTGGCTGAGAGCCCTAGAGATGCAGCCACTGGCCTCTGTCTTCCTAGTGCTGACACTGAAAGGGTGAACATGGGTTCCAGCAATCAAATCAGTTTCTCATGCTCGGAAGGCAAGAGCATCACTGAGCCATCTCCCCATTCCAGCAGTTTTTAAGATCTAGCAGATGTCACAGCTCTTTTTTTCTTTTCTTTTTTTTTTTTTTTTTTTT
>CABHPR010125191.1:0-15300 GCA_902168415.1 Peromyscus melanophrys
TTTTTTTTTAGGGCCCCTGAGGTCTTCCCTCTTTCCCTCTCTCATTACTTCATCTCCTTAGCCCAGAAAGTCTTTGGGCTGGGGCAATAGCAAAGGCGAGTGAGAGTACCCAGCTGCAAGGTGGGGGTATGTACTGGCTGGTTTTGTGCCAACTTGACACAAGCTAGTCATCAGAGGAGGGAGCCTCAGTTGAGGAAATGCCTCCATGAGACCCACTGTAAGACTTTTTCTCAATTAGTGATCAGTCGGGGAGGGCCCAGCCCACGGTGGGTGGTGCCATCCCTGGGCTGCTGGGCCTGGGTTCTATAAGCAGGCTAGCAAGCCATGGGAAGCAAGTCAGTAAGCAGCTCCCCTCCACAGAGTCTGCATCAGCTCCTGCCTCCAGGTCCAGGCCTGCTTGAGTTCCTGGCCTGACTTCCTTTGATGATGAACAATGCTGTGGAAGTGTAAGCCAGATAAACCCTTTCCTCCCCAACTTGCTTTTTGGTCCTGGTGTTTCGTCACAGCAGTAGAAACCCACCTAAGACAGGCATTTTCTCTCTACAGTCCAGCTGTTTGTGGGAACGCTACTCTTTCCCTCCGACCTCTCCCTTGACTGCTCATTCCCTGCTAACTCCTCACAGTATCATTAAAAACGAAAACTTTTGTGTATTTAAACTGTACAACTTGATGACTCGATTTATACATACATTACAAAGCAGTCGTCACAACCAAGCTAATTATA
This sequence comes from Peromyscus melanophrys, assembly GCA_902168415.1. Taxonomy (NCBI): domain Eukaryota; kingdom Metazoa; phylum Chordata; class Mammalia; order Rodentia; family Cricetidae; genus Peromyscus; species Peromyscus melanophrys. Next base: position 725 of record CABHPR010125191.1, read on the forward strand.
TTTCTACAGCCTCACAGCCCATCTTTCCTTTCTTCCTTCTCTTTCTTCTTCCTCAGCCTTCTCTCTGTCATACGTATGTAGATGTATATGCACATGTGTGTATGTGCACTCATGTATAAAGACGAAATACTTTTTGTCTCTTTTAAGTCCAGCTTTGTATTCTGACTCTCATCTTTAGAATGAGAGTAACATTTACTTTTTGGGTTATGAGAACTCAAGGATACAGTTTCTGTTACACAAATGCTTAAGTTCTAATGTACAGCAATATTGTATGTGGGCAATTTTCTGATCATTCTCATCTGCAGACAGGGAGGGAGGCAGGGAGGCAGACAGGACTGCCACATCCAATTGTTCCTTTTTCTTTCTTTAAGGCAGCATTCAGCTCTGGTCTGATGTAGGGGAGAGAAAGGCTTGGCTTTCTCTTCGGCAGAAGATGGTGGCAAACTATTAAAATCAAAACCCTGCTTCCCTAGGGAACTTATATTACTTTTGAGCAATGAGAATTTTGAACTTGAGAGTGGTTTCTTTTCTTACAAGCTTATAATGCATTTGAGCTTCATGATTTAAAAAAAAATCTGTTGACTGCCCTATGCATGTCAAAAAAGTGAAACCTTATTTTATTAGCTTTATGGCATTCTTTTTCTTTTATCTTTTCTTTCTTTTCTTTTTTTTTTTTTCCGAGTCAGGGTTTCTCTGTGTAGCTTTGAGCCTTTCCTGGATCTCACTCTCTAGACCAGGCTGGCCTCAAACTCACAAAGATCCACCTGCCTCTGCCTCCTGAGTGCTGGGATTAAAGGTGTGCACCACCACCGCCCGGCTGGCCTTCTTTTTCATAATGCTTGTTTTGTAAAGGTGCATAAAATGTAGCAGCTTCTGCTTCGAGGACATTAAATTCAGTTCTCGGATTTACTGATAATACTTTTGTCTTTGACAAAGTTGACACGCAGGACTGAAGATAGAAGCATCGTGCACTGGTACATAGAAAGGACCAGGTTGTGTGTGCACACAACAGGAAGTGAAGGGAGAGGAGAGCTGACACCCGGGAAAGTCACACTTGTGACTTACACCTGAAATGTTTGGCTATTTTCTTCAAGGGCACACCAGCACAGTTCACATATATGTAAAGTTATGTGAATAATCTTTTAATTTTTTTTTACTTTAATTTTTTACTAGGAACTGGCTTGAAATAGATTTATTCATGACCTATATATATATATATATATATATATATATATATATATATATATATAGACCCTGTATAATGAAACTGCCTTAAGAAGTATTTTTCATTACTGTAGTACTATGCGTTTCAGAATGCTCAAATTCAGTTAAATGAATAAAAAGTAGTAAAAACAGTGGACATTTAAATTTTATGACTAACTGATTTTTTAATTCAGAATATTGTATGCTCATTTATACAAATATCTGTTTTTAAAAACAAATGAATTACAATGTTCGTTTCTAGATTTTTAATATTGAAATATGACTGTCATCCCGTACCATTAAATATAAATCTACCCTGTCTTTAAAAATACTTTATTTATTGTATCTGCGATGTTATTTATTCATTCATTACTTTGGGGGGGGTAGGATCTCATTCTATGTAGCTTAGGGTAGCTTTGAACTTGTGAGTTTCCTACTTAGATTGCTAAGAACTAGGATGACAGGTGTGATATGATGCCCAGCTAAAATCTATTCTTGTAGCAATTTTGAGATATCAACACATTATTATTAGCTATGGTTTTTATGCAGTACTAATACTTTTTTCCAGTCTAATTTAAACTGTATACTGTTTTACATCATTTGACTGCATAAGATGCTTATGCACACATACATCATAATTTATCAGTTTTATATTAATCCGTCTTTAGCTTTTTAGGTCTCACTATGTAGCCCAAGTGGTCCTCACACTTGTGGTAGTCTCCTGCATCAGCTTTCTGTTGCTGTGATAAACACCATGGCCTGACTAAGGCAACTGACAGAAGGAAGTTTATCAGGGCTTACAGTTTCAGAGGATGAGTCCATGACCATCATAGCAGAGTCCATGGTAGCAGGCAGGCAGTCATGGCCGCTGTAGCTGAGAGCTCACGTCTGATCCACAAGTAGGAGGCAGAGAGAGTGCTAATTGGGAATGGCATGGGTGTTTGAAACCTCAAAACTCACCTTCTCCAACAGGGTGACACCACTTAATCCTTCCTAAACAGTTCCACCTACTGGGGACCAAGCATTCAAATATGGGCATACGGGGGCCATTCTCATTCACACCACCACAAAAGTTCATAAGAGAGAACTACTACTATAACATGTTAAGTGGACATGTCATAAAACTGACTCTTAGTGACTTCTCATTATACTTAGAGATCATCATCACTTGGCCTTCATCAGAGACGCTTCAGTGTGGATGCAGTAGATAGGAATTAACACAGAGGTCCAAACACAGAGGTCCATTGTAGCTAGAGTTTTCCTGCCTGGCCCACAGTCAGGACAAATCTGTGTCACCCGCCAGTCCCACAGCCGCTCAGACCCAACCAAGTAAACACAGAGACTTATATTGTTTACAAACTGTATGACTGTGGCAGGCTTCTTGCTAACTGTTCTTATATCTTAAATTAATCCATTTCTATAAATCTATACCTTGCCACATCGCTCGTGGCTTACCAGCATCTTCACATGCTGTTTGTCATGGCGGCGGCTGGTGGTGTCTCCCCGCCTCAGCCTTCCACTTCCCAGAATTCTCCTCTCTATTAGTCCCGCCTATACTCCCTGCCTGGCCACTGGCCAATCAGTGTTTTATTTATTGACCAATCAGAGCAATTTGACATACAGACCATTCCACAGCAGTCCATAGCTGGCTAAGGTACAGAAAATAAAGGTCTGCAGAGTGCTGAGCCCCAAAGGAGACATCTGTATCACATCCCTCCTTCCGAGGCTCAGCAATCATCATGGAAGAAGGGCCACAAAGAGTGTAAGAGCCAGAGGTGGTGAGCAACTCCAAGGAAGCACTATTTTCTGGACACAGCAGGGCAGTTGCACATATGAACTCACAGTACTTAGGACAGCATACAAAAGGTCATTGCAAGCACAGAGCCAGACCAGAGCCCAGCACGGGGAGGGGAGGTGGGCGCAGAGTTCCATGCCTAGCCTGGGGAAGCTGCTGGAAGAGGGAGAGTCAGTTCTCTCCGAGTCTTTCCCTTTATAAGTTGACTGCGCTCCAAGAAGGCGCGCATCCAAAAGTAGTTGTGCAGCATAAGTTAGTCTTGATGGAGAAAAAAGGGACACAAAGTTAGAAGGGTAGGGTAGGGAGGGGTGGATCTGGGAAGAATTGGGGGAGGGGATGAATAGAATCAACATTATATAAAAATTTCAAAGAAATAATGAACTATTTTTTAAAAATAGTGTATTGAATTCTACACTCTCAAAATTAGAACCTTGTTCCACATTGTTTTAAAATGATACATCATTTTAGTGAGTGAGATTTTTGATTCTTATTTTTTCCATATGGAAACACATTATGCCTTACTATTTAATAACATTTTATATCATTCAGGAAAATCTTACTTTTTACTTGTGTGAGTTTCTGTTGTTGTTGTTGTTGAGAATTTTGTACATGCATATAATGTGTTTTGATCAAGCATCCTGCTTCTTCCTCTCCAGTTCCTCCTCTGTCCCCTCCAGCACAGTTTCCTCCCAAGTTGATTTTTTTTGAAACCTGAGTCCACTAAATGCTGCCATTGTGTCCATGGGTGCAGGACCGTCTACTGGAGCACGGGGAGCTTCTCAAGGGCCACATTCTTGAAGAAAACTCTTCCCCAGCATCCATCAGTCGCCAATGGCTGCTCAGCTAGGCCCGGGGCCTTTCCAAGCTGGGTTTTCGTCTGGCTTGATCTGTCTCAGGACTTGTGCACACTGTCACAACTGCTGTGAATTAATATGTGCGGTTTCCCGCTTGTTCCTGCTTCCTTGGAGCTGTCCATCACTGCTGGCTCCTAGAATTTTTCTACCTTTCTCCCATGATGAACTGTGAGCCTTGGGAGTGGGCTCTGTGACACAGATGTCCCCTTTAGGGATGATCACTCTGCCGTCTCTCATTCTCTGCACCCTACTCCTCAGAGATGATGCACTCATCTGGGAGTATAATGATAAATCCGTTTACTTATTTATTCATTTTTTTGAGACAAGATCTTTGCAGTTAGCTGTGGCTGCCCTGGAACTCACTCTGTAGACCAGGCTGGCCTCAAACTCACAGAGATCCATCTGCCTCTGTCTCCTGAGTGCTGGGAGTAAAGGCGTGCTCTATGGGGCCTGGCAGAGTGAGTTTTTTAATAGAATAATAATAGTAGGTTCTCCCCTAGGATCTGTGGTCTACCTAGCCATGGGTTCTTGGCTAAGTTAATGGTGCCAAATATGAGTTCTATCCTGTGGAGCCGCCTGAAATCCAAACAGGAACTGCTTGTTACTCCCGTTACCTTCGTTCTGCTGTTGTGCCATTGGCTGTCTTGTTGCCCTGGTCATTATTAGAGCTCGCAGGATTCACAGCCGGGGAAGAGTGCAATTACTTTTCTTCCCGGTAGCATCCACAGCACCTTCCAGAACTATGAAAGCTAGCCAGTAGGGATGAAGCTTCCAGGTCTGTACCAGCTTGATTTATTCATATTCTCTGACTCAGGTGTATGGTGTCTTCAGCAATACAGTTTTTACCATCAAGTTCTGGCAAGTAACCAAGAGGAACAGAAATAGTCTGTAACATTTTTGAGTATTTGGGACCCCACTGACAGAGACAAAGAGAGATAACCCATCCCTGCACTGAGCTTTTTATTTGATAGCCTATGGTGTCTAGGAGAGATGTTGTCCCTTGTTACGAGGTAACTCTGTTTTAACATTATGTATACATGTGTGTATTGTAGGAAGCTTTTTACAGTAGTAGGCTTCCATATGGCTTTTTTCAAAGGTCTTTAGTGTTACTTATCCCTGTACCCTGCTCCTTTGCCCTGTCTCACTGAATCCTCCTTGCTCGATTATTCCCCATCCCCCCTTTATATACCACCGTTCTACATTCTTTCATTTAAAAGCCACCCCTAATGCCCATCACTGGTTTCCTGACTTCTGTGGGTACTCCAATTTAAAGACAAATATTAAAGAGTCAAAGCTAGCATGCACATATGAGAGTGCTGTTTGTCTTTCTGTGTTTGGGTTACCTCACTCAGAATTATTATTTACAGCTCCATCTGTTGATCTCTGAATTTCATTTTCTCCTTTTTTTAAAAAATTTATTTTCTTGTTTTTATATTCTAACCAAAGCTTCCCCTCCCTTCCCTCTTCCCAGTCCCCCACCTCTCCTCCTCCATCCACTCCTCCTCTACTGTTTCTCTTCAGATACAGGTGGGCATCCCATGGATGTCAGCCAGCCATCTTATATCAAGCTGCAGTGAGACCAGGCACCCCTCCTCCTCCACCAAGGAATCCAGCAGGAGGAATGGGACCCAAAATCAGGCCACAGAGTCAGAGACATCCCCACTCTCACTGCTGGGAGTCCCACAGGAAGACCAAGTCACACACAACTGTGTAACATAGATGCAGAGGTCCAGGTCAGCCCCAGGCAGGCTCTCTGGTTGTTGGTTCAGTCTCTGTAAGCCCCTGTGAGGCAGGTTAGTTGGTTCTGTGGGTTTTCTTTGTCCTTGACACCATTGGATCCTATAATTCCGCCCCCTTCTTTCACAGGATTCCTTGAGCTCCACCTAATGTTTGGCTGTGGGTCTCTGCATCTGTTTCCATCAGTTGCTGGGTGAAGGCTCTCTGATGACAGTTGGGCTAGGTACCAATCTATGAGTATAGCAGAATATTGTTAGGAATTCTCATTCATTCTTCTCTCTCTCTCTCTCTCTCTCTCTCTCTCTCTCTCTCTCTCTCTCTGTCTCCCTTTCCCTCCCCCCTCTCTTCCTTTCTCATTTGTGTTTGGTTCTATCCTAGGTCTCTGGGGTATCCTGTTTTGGGGTCCTGACCCTTAGCAGGGAGCTCCCTCTCATGGTATGGGTGCCAGTCATCAGTTGGTCACTCTCACAATTTCTGCACTACCTTTACCCCAGCACATCTTGTAGTCAGGACAAATTGTAGATTGAAGGGTTTGTGGCTAGGTTGGTGTCCCAGACTCTCCACTGGAAGTCTTGCTTGGTTACAGGAGATGGCCGGTTCAGGGTCTGTATCCCCCATTGCTACAAGTCTTATTTAGGGTCACCATACTAGATCCCTGGGAGTTTCCATTGCACTAGGTTTCTAGCTCATCCCAGAGATGCCCCGGATTCCAGTTGTCTTTCCCAGTACTCTCTCCCTCCATTCTTCCTCCAACCTGATCCCTCCTGTTCCCATCCCCATTCCCCTTCCAGGTCCCTTTCCCTATCCACTGGCAATGTCCATTCTATTTCCCCTTCGGGATGAGACTTAAGGAACCCACCTTGAGTTCTCCTTGTTACTTAGCTTTTCTGGGTCTATAGCTTGTAGCATGGTTCTCCTTTACTTTATGGCTAATATTCAGTTTTGAGTGAGTACATACCATGTTTGTCTTTCTGGGTCTGGGTTACCTCACTCACTCAGGATGATCTTTTCTAGTTCCATCTGTTTGCCAGAAAATTTCCTGATATCATAGTTTTTAATAGCTGAGTAATGCTCCTCTGTGTAAATGTACCACATTTTCTTTATTCATTCTTTGATTGAGGGACATCTAGGTGGTTTCCAGTTTAAGGCTATTAGGAATAAAGCTGCTATGAACATAGTTGTGCAAGTGTCCTTGTGGTATGGTAGAATGTTCTTTGGATATATTCCCAGGAGTGGTATAGCTGGGTCTTGAGGTAGATTGATTCCCAATTTTCTGAGAAACTGCATATTGATTTACAAAGTGGCTGTACAAGTTTGCACTCCCACCAGCAATGTAGGAGTGTTCCCCTTGCTCCACATCCTCTCCAGCATGAGCTGTCACTTATGTTTTTGATCTTAGCCATTCTGACAGGTGTAAGATGGAATCTCAGAGTCATTTTGGTTTGCATTTCCCTGATGCCTAAGGCTATTGAACATTTCTTTAAGTGTATCTCAGCCATTTGAGATTCCTCTGTTGAGAATTCTCTGTTTAGATCTGTAACCCATTTTTAAATTGGATTAACTAGTTTGTTGATGTCTAGTTCCTTGAGTTCTCTATATTTTTTGGATATCAGCACTCTGTCAGATGTGGGGTTGGTGAAAATCTTTTCCCATTCTGTGGACTGCCATTTTGTCCTATTGACAGTGTCTTTCAAATGACTTCATTCTTTGACCATGTTCTGATACTGAATGATATTTCTTTTTATAAATATACCATGTTCATTACCCATTCGTCAAATGATGGAAATCACAGCTGTTTCCACTTCCTAGCTATTGTGAATAGAGCAGGTATATGAATGAACAGATATCTTTGTAGTAGAATATAGAGTCCTTTGGATATATGTTGAAGAGTGGTATAATGGGATCACATGATATATATACATATATATTTGTGTGTGTATTTTGAGGGGCCTCCACACTGACTTCCATAACAGTTGTAGTAGAATATAGAGTCCTTTGGATATATGTTGAAGAGTGGTATAATGGGATCACATGATATATATATTATATATATATATATATATATATATATATATATTTGTGTGTGTATTTTGAGGGGCCTCTGCTGTGGGATGGTCTGTATGTCAAACATGTTGCTTATTGGTCAATGAATAAAACACTGATTGGCCAGTGGTCAGGCAGGAAGAAGTATAGGCGGGACAAGGAGGAGAGAATTCTGGGAAGTGGAAGGCTGAGGAGACACTGCCAGCCGCCACCATGACAAACAGCATGTGAAGATGCCGGTAAGCCACAAGCCATGTGGCAAGGTATAGATTTATAGAAATGGATTAATTTAAGATATAAGAACAGTTAGCAAGAAGCCTGCCACGGCCATACAGTTTGCAAACAATATAAGTCTCTGTGTTTACTTGGTTGGGTCTGAGCGGCTGTGGGACTGGCGGGTGGCAGAGAATTGCTCTGACTGTGGGTCAGGCAGGAAAACTCTAGCTACAGGCCTCCACACTGACTTCCATAATAGTTGTAGCAGTTTGTATTCCTGCTAGCACTGAGTGTTCCATTTCCCCATATCCACGCAGACATCTGTTTAAAACATAGTCCACCATATAAAGTACAGAAAGCACATGGTCGTCTCATTAGATGAAATAGTAATTGACGAAGTTCAGGGTCCATTTATTATGGAAGGAAGTCCTGAAAGTCTACAGATATGGGGAACAAACCTTAGCACAATGAAGGCAATATACAGGAAGCTGACAGCCAACATTATCCTAAGTGGAGAAACTCAAAATGTTTCACTAGAATCATCCACAAGGCACTGACGTCCACTCTGCCTCCCCTTGTTCAACATTATACTTGAAGTCTTAGCTAGAGCAGTTAGTCAAGTGAAGGAGAAAAAGAGAATACAAATAGAAAGGAAGAAGTTAAAGTGTTCCTATCTGCAAATGATGTGGTTCTATACATAAAAGATTCTAAAGACTATCAGAAAACTCCAAAGCTGATAAGTATCCAGCAAAATAGCAGGATACAAAGTTAATGCAAAAACATCATAGCCTTCCTATATACAAATAACAGTAAGAAAGAAATCAGGGAAGCAATACCATTCATAAAAGACTCAAAAATTAAAATATCTTGGAATACATCTAACCATGAAAGTAAAAGACTTACAGAGCAAAAACTTTAAGACACTGAAAAAAGAAATTGAAGATGCCAGACGACAGACAGACTACCCTTACTCCTGGATTGGCAGGAATAATATTGTGACAATGGCCATCCCACCAAAACAAATCTATAGATTCAATGCAATTTCCATAAAATTACAATGCAATTCTTCACAGAAATTAAAAAATGTTAAATTTAATATGAAAATTCAAAAACCCAGGGTGGCCAAGACAATCCTAAATAATAAAAAACTACAAGAGGTATCATCACCCCAGATTTTAAGATATACTACAAAATTATAGTAATAAAAAAACCAGCATGGCATAAAAACAAACTCATTAATCAATAAAATAGTGTCGAGGATCCACACATAAGCCCACACTCCTATTTCCACCTGGGCTTTCCTTCCTCCTTCCCTCCCTCCCTCCCTCCCTCCCTCCCTCCCTCCCTCCCTCCCTCCTTCCCTCTCTCCCTCATTCTTTCTTTTTGACAGAGGCCAAAAAATATACACCAGAGAAAAAGACAGTATCCTCAACAAAAGGTGCTGGTCAAACTGGAAAACCGTATACGTACAAAACTCAACTCCCTATGTCAAGAGACACATGGATTACTTGGGTTTGAGAAGAAAGATAAAATCATCAATTCTAAAACCAATAAGTACAAAATTACAATTATGAGAGAAGTGATGATAATAAAGATATATCAAGGGGTTTATTGATTAATTTGGCTCTCCTGAGAAAGTGAATTTATGATCTGTGATCCAGTGTTTAGTTGGAGAGTGCTCGCCTGGCATGTGAGAAATCCTGGGTTATATCTGTAGTGCTGGGGCAGGCACTGGGCTTAGGAACATGCCTGCTTTGATGTCTATTGTGAGTAGAATTCTTGTTTTATTATTGTCCTTTTAAAAAATTGTTGCTGCCTTTCAAGCCATAGCTGTCCAAATCAGCAACTGCAACTCTGCCACTACCAGCAGTGGTTAGGCTGAAAGAGACAAAGCCTGAGGAAATTCTGTTCCCTCAGGCACCGACTCTTTCAAAGCTTTGAAGGGAACTTAACTAAATCTATGTCTCTCTATAGAACTCAAGATTCAAAGATTAAGGTGGAATTCTGCTTCTCAAAGAGGCTGAATAGCAAGTAGCTCACCTCCTCTCCTTGCTTGCATCCTCTAAAAAACCCTTGTGCTTCTACTTGCCCCTCTTTAAAAACCCTTCTCCACCTGGCTCCTCCCTACCACTTCCTGTCAGCTAGTTGCTGACTCAGCCTCTTGACCACAGGCGAATTTCTTTAATCAAACACATCTTTGCATCATTAAACAAATGTTCCAGAGCATAAACAACAGTGACACACCTTAAAATATTATTCTACAACATTTTATTAATGATTAAATATTTATCTTTATTTTATATCTTAGGGAGTGTATGTGTGCATGTGCATGTGTGTGCATGTGCAAAGGCTGGACATACAGTGCTATGTTGACAGTTCTTTTTCAATTCATTGGAGGAAGCAAGTTTTTAGATGATCCCATTTCTTTCATTAGATGATTTGTCTTTTCTATGAGCTGTTAGGAGATTCTGTGTACATGTTTGGTGTTTTGTAGTTTCTTATGGGGCATCTAAGAGAAGACTTAAACTTCTACTTGTCTAACTTGGGGTTTATTGGGCTTAAAATGGATTTGAAGGTTCTGATGTCCAATAATTCTAGATAATTCTCAGCCATTACTTGTTCTTTTCCTGTTCACTCACTGTCCTCTATTTGAGGTTCTGAGAACTGAACACAAAGGGATTCACTCTGTCATTGCACCACATCCCAGTCACTGCCTCAGCCCAGCTGTGCGCATGTGAGGCCATTTTGCCTTGTTGTGAGTTTTAACTTCACTGCTTTTTTTCTCTCTATTACTCATATGTATTTTACATAATTTATTTAGGTTTACTTTTCTTTTGCCTACATCATTGATGTTTAGAATGACAAATTCTGTTATTCTGCTTGACACAGTGTTTTTCTCTGTAGCCCAGGCTAGCCTTGAACTGGATGTTATTTTTCCTCAGCCTCTTGAGTTGCTGAGATCACAGGCTTGTCCACCATGCCTGGCTAGCTTTCCTCTAACACTGCTCTTGGACACATGCTAGCTTTGTTAACTCTGTTCCAGCATTTGTTTTCATAGGTTCTGATAAAGATCTGCTTAATTGTTGATAAGAATCTTTTACTGTATACATACATTTGTATAGTCATACATAATACATTTGTGTATATATATATATATATATATATATATATATATATATATATATATATAGCCAGGAGGAGAGGAGAGCATGGGATCTATTTGGGAAGCAGTGCCTCTCTTGAGCAAGGAATTCCTGAGATTTTATCTGGGAACTTACATATATTCATAGGAGTGCTTTAAAGGTGGGCACACTCCCGAGCATGCTCAGTTAGAGAGTATGCGCCTCAATACTCAGCTTAAGGTCATAATTTAAGAAGGAAGCATGGTGGACACATTTGCGGCTGCTTTGCTCAAGGCCATACATCACATGTTGGGGAGGTATCAGTCATGACTAGGCATACATACCTCTGGGTCTGCTCAGGTTGCCCTTGACCATATTTTTAATGCTTGCCTTAATTTCCTTAGGCTTAGAAAATGTCATATTTTTATGTTCTGTCATGTTCAGTATGTGAAGTCTTTGTGAGTCTAATTCTGCTATTACATTGCTGTCTCTTGCTCATATTTCCTTCAGGTCTTTGTATATTGTGATTTTGACTGCGAGGTCACATTTTTCAGAACTTTATCCACGTGAATGATTGGTGTGTTCCTTTAAAGGTTGGAGCTTTCTTTTGTCTGATGCTTGGTGGTATTTCTAACCCAGGACCATTTTATTCTAAACTCACAGGTTTAGATTTTTTTTTGGCTATCTGTTAGAATGGTTTAGTCTACAAACTCACATTAAAATCAGCATGAATTTTATGAATTCTTCAGAGGGATTTTTTTCCTTCATCTGGTTCCAAGTTTTGATGTGTACACTGTATCTTCTTTCCCCTTTGGTTGAGGTAATGCTGTTTTTGAATTCTGTTTATTAGGGGTCAAGTTCTTAGTGGTCTTAGGTTTTTACTGTGGGGTGACGGGATGGAGACATTGTAAGGGTCTTTTGGGGTCCCCATATTAGGTCGTTCCTCCTTATTCTCTCCTTTTCTCTATGTCATTTGAGACCATGAAAACTAAAGCTCATGGGTAGATTATCTGGCTTAGGAAAATGTCCCGAGGGCTCTGTGTACCTTTGTGGGTTCCACTTTCACTTAGGTTTTGGCTTCTGAATTTTATTTCCTTTGTTTTTTGGCATTGTATTGATATGCTATATTTTTTCATTTTTATTTTTTGGTTTTTTTAGACAGGGTTTTTCTGTATAACAGTCCTGGCTGTCCTGGAACTCACTTTGTAGACCAGGCTGGCCTCGAACTCACTGAGATCTGCTACCTCTGCTTCCCAAGTGCTGGGATTAAAGGCATGTGCCACCTTATTCTTTAATATTCTTTATAATAATATATTATAATATCATAATAATTATTATAATATAGTAATATAATATAATTTAATATTGATATTCTTTAAAATCCTGCTTTTAACAAATATTTTATTCAACATAGAGAACTGACATTAAACGATTTTTCTCTGCTATTTTATAATTTCTTGATGAGCAACTAGATCAAGCTTTATCTGTCAAAATAACATCAGATTTAAACATAAAATATTAAGTATACAGCATGCAGTTGTGATGGTAGGACACAATAAATTTGCAATCAACGAGATGTTATTAGGTGCCTACTGTATGGATCCACACAGCTGGTGTGGAGCCCGGAAGACAGATGTGTGCTCCAGCTGTTTAGCTGCTGCATGTTCCTTAGACCGCAGAGCTTCCCTGGGTTTCAGGTCTCTTCACACGAGAACAACAGTTGATTTTCTCCCGTCCAGAAGAGCTGCTTGGATTAGAAGTGCTGTGGTGAGCAGGCCAGTTCTCCTTACGTGGCTGCTGTGTTGAGTCTTTAAGTTGAGTCCAGTAATTTCACTGGACTTCCGTGAGAAGAGACCATTGCGGACTGCCACCTTTGTTCTCCTCAGATACACTTCAATTCTGCTTTATTTATTTACTTTCCTGTTAGTATGATGTCTCTCAGGTACCCCTGGAGCACAGAATGAAAGAAACCCAGACAGTGGAGCTCTTACTGAGAAAGAGTCATTTGAAATATATAAGTGGTCTTACTTAGTTGTACATTTCTCATACAACAGTCTTCTTTTGGAGGCTAGAGGACAACCTTGGGTACCATTTCTTGGTTATTGTCCACCTTGATTTCTCCCTGTTTTCACCTGCCTGGAATCTCCAAGTAAACAAGGCTGGCTGACCAGGGAGCCCCAGGAAACTCTGTGTCTGCTACCCCAGGACTGGGGTTGCAAGCACAAACTACCATGCCAGGCTCTTGGTGTGGGTTCTGGGGATTGAACTCAGACTGTTGGGCTTGCGCAGCCAGGCTTTTACATACTCATTTATCGCCACAGCCCATATTCCAGTGTTTTAAGGCATCAAATGAAGGGAGTCTTTGATAGGGGATAGTAGAATCCCAGGAAATACGGGAATGAGTCTGGAACATTTTTAACAAGTAAATTTCTGTCTGGATATAGTGTGTGGGGGACTGAAGTTCAAAGGCAGCCTGGCTACATAGTGAGACGGTCTCAAAAGAGACTCCCAAACAACTCAAGCCGTTTGTTGCCCGGGAACCTTGATTCTTAGAGGAACAGCAGAGGGAGCCCTCTCCTTACTCTTTGATTTCCGGAGCCCCGCAGTGGAGTTTCTGGAGCATTGTCACCTAGGCCTGGATAGGCAGTTTTTTCTCTGTTCCTGGCTTGGTGAATAACATTTAACGCTAGCTCTTAAGAGTTTTTCTCCAAATGTGATGAGCCATCACCAGCTATCACGGCTGCCTTGATGGCCACTGACACCCTGAGAGGCTCTTTGGACCAGTTCTGTCCTTTGTTCTGGTGATGTTAGGACATCGTTACTAAGGTGGCTGCTCTGTGACTTGAAGATGATTGTTGTGGCATATCTGTCCTTGTGACCTTTATTAAAGATAGAGCATCTTAACTGCTTTCTTTAATGAGAAACAAGACATGACATATTAAACAGTGGCTTACTGGTCCATTGAACCCTGGGATAGAAACTGACATTTCAGGAAATGTACTCCATGTTGTCATTATCCAATTCAACTTGGGTTGCCTTCTCAAAACATAGGTGCTTATATCAATTTGAACCTCAGCTCAGAATTCCCAAACTTTTGTCCACCCCCAACTGTAATTGATTGATCACAGTGAGAACAAAGTGAGTTTAAACCATGATTTTCCTCATTCCTTTGATATGCTAATGATTTTAAGATCAAGAGAACTGGCAGTATTAAAAAAAGCAAACATTTTGCTTTTAGATTTATTCTTTTATGGGCTAATATTGTGTATGATGAATAGGTTCACAAAATGAAGAAAACAAACAATTTTGTGTGTTTTAATATTTTTGTAAAGTGTTCTCTGGATTCCTCATGATTGTCTATTATCCTGAGTAGTTTATCTGGCTTTGAAACTAGTTGCTTTTTTATTAAACATATACCAACAGTGTCCTACTCAGTCTTTAGGAGTTTATCTTTTTGTTGAGGAAGAAGACAGGATCGCTGAGTGCATGACTTCTTTTGTGTGGTGGCATCTCTCTTGTCTCTTATATATTATTGAGAATTATTGAGGGAGATGTTTGTGTGTGTGTGTGTGTGTGTGTGTGTGTGTGTGTGTGTGTGTGTGTGTG
>CABHPR010125192.1:9302-42758 GCA_902168415.1 Peromyscus melanophrys
GTGTGTGTGTGTGTGTGTGTGTGTGTGTGTGTGTGTGTGTGTGTGTGTGTGTGTGTGTGGTGTGCATCTGGGTGATAAAATATCTAATTGCATCTTTCTGCCTTAGTCTATCATATTTAATAAGATCTGATGTACCTGAGTTTGACATTTCATTTGAATCTTGATGAGCTTTGGAGGTAGTTTTGTGAAGGGTAGTCTTCCTTGGGAAAATTACTGGCGTGTACAAAAGAGACTCACCAACATGGAAGTGATGTTATGTCTTACAAGCAATGCTCTTTAATTTCATAAAGGTCAGAGATACAACTTTAAGCAGAGGCCTGTTAAAATTCTGCAGGAAGCAGCCTGCTCCTCTCCAATATCATGGTGGCGGGTGAGGGAGGGGAAAGGGGAAAAAAAGAACTCTCACTACTTTGTATAAGGTTAGATTAGGCCCTGTATACATATAGCTATCTGAGGGGAGGATCAAGCCTTAAAGATTTTAATTTCAGTGAAGTCATACAGAGCTAATGGAGCCACTGGCGATCAATAGCTCTCACTATCCTGTGAGAAGGGGAGATTTATTGAGCTCTCCCCACTGATCCTGCATCCAGTACAGCCAGCAGCTCCGATCACTCTGCCCCCTAATTCCTGCAGTGTATAAATGGCTGACTGCATTCATTGTAGCAGCTCAGCTTTCATAGGCAGCAGAGAGTTCCCTGATAATCTCTTAATATGTCTACTGGAAAAATATATTTATGACATTGAAGCTGAGGGATAAGGAAACCAATAAATCACTTAGCGTTCTTCCTACAAGTTCAGCCTCAATTCAGGGAGAGATACAGAAGTCTGGATGAAGGCAGCAAGGCAGCAGCCTTCCTGCTGATGCTCTGAACCTGGGGTATGAGTTATGTACACTACCCTCTGCTAGTCCCTTGGCTACTGCCAGTGATTCCAACACACTTACCCAGTAGTCACTCATACTCCGAGGCATGGAACCATAGTGCCTTGTCATCATATCATCAATTAGACAAGACAGTTTTCACTAAGCAAGGCAAGGGAGGAAGAAAAGCCAGAAATATTTTTTTTTAATTATTGCCTCTCCAAATAGGGAAATTTCTCATTGTACAGGTTTTTGTTTTGTTTTGCTTTTTGTTTGTTTGTTTTTCCTAGCTACTATACTCCAACATCTGAGCTTGGTTTTGATAGATTCTTTGGAGACACTTAACAGTTGAAATTAATTATCTATTTATTATGTAACAAGCATTAGATTAAACAGCAAGGCTGCTTCCCAATCAGTTCCTACAAAAGTGATTTCTTCTACTGGTATTATAAAGTACTGCTACTTAATTGACTCACACAACCAAGAATTCCCTACTTCCCTCCAAGGAGATAAGAGTCACATACCTACAGATACACAGGGGTGGTTAGGGATTGTTACATGTAAATCATAAGAAACCTAGGAGTTGTACTCCATTGTATATATGTACCACATTTTCTTAATCCATTCTTCAGTTGAGGGGCATCTAGGTTGTTTCCAGGTTCTGACTATTATGAATAATGCTGCTATGAACATATACACAATGGAGTACTACTCAGCAGAGAAAAACAATGACATCATGAAACTTGCAAGTAAATGGATGAAACTAGAAAATATCATCCTGAGTGAGGTAACCCAAACTCTGAAGGACAAACATGGTATGTACTCACTCATAAGTGGATACTAGATGTAAAGCAAAGGATAATCAGACAACAACCCATAACTCCAGAGAAGCTAGCTAACAAGGAAGATCCAAAGAGGGACGCATGGATTGCCCTGGGAAGCGGAAATAGGTGAGATCTCCATGAGTAAACTGGAGATGAAGGGTGGGCAATGGAGGGTAGGGGATAGGGATAAGAAAATAATGGAAAGGGATGGTCAAGCTGGAACAGGGATGGAGTAGGAGAGAAATGAAAGAAATAACCATAATAGAGGGAGACATCGTAGGGATAAAGAGAAACCCGGTGCTAGGGAAGTTGCCAGGAATCCCCAAGGATGACCCCAGCTTGGAATGCTAGAAATAGTGGAGAGGGTGCCTGAACTGAACTGGCTTACCCCAGTGATCAGATCGGTGAACACCCTAGCTATCATCACAGAGCTTTTCTCCAGTGACTGATGGAAGCAGATGCAGAGATCCACAGCCAAATACAAGCAGAGCTCCAGAAGTCAGGTCAAAGAGAGAGAAGAGGAATTCTATGAGCAATTGCATCAGGATCATGAAGGAGAAACCTGCAGAGATGACCAAACCAAACTAGTGGGAACTCATGAAAGTTGAATCAATGGTTGTGGAGCCTGTGTGGGACTGGACTAGGCCCTCTGCATGGTGAGACAGTTGTGTAGCTTGATCTGTTCCCCGCCCCCCTCCAGATCAGAATCTACCACTGGTGCATGAGCAGGCTTTTTGGAGAACAATACCTATAATGGGACACCTTGTGCAGCCTTGAGGCAGGGGGAAGGGCTTGGAGTTGCCTCTACTGGATGTGCCTCATCATGGGAGGCTCTTGCCTTCTTATGGGGGGGGGAAGTGGGGGGTAGATTGGGAGGGGGAGGCTGGGGGGTGAGAGGAGGGAAGAGAGGGATCTTTAATTGGTGTGTAAAAATGAATGGAAAAGTTTCTTAATTAAAAAAAAGATGAAAGAAACATGGGAGTTTGTGCTCTTTGCACATGGAAAGAGTTTGGGCATTTGTTCACTCAAATTAGACATTTTAAGAGTGAAACTGAAATGTGTCAACCATGACTTACAACACTTTGCCACCCTGTGTACTTACTGAGCTACCAGAGAAGGTCCTTGGAAGCTGCAGGCAGCAAGCTGATGCTCCTACATCCAGACAGTGCTGCCCTGTTTTTCTTCCCAGGCACATACCATTCTCACTGTTCCTCCAGTCTTACACACAAGGAATGCCATGTAAGCAATTAAATGATGCTTTCCAAGAAACTTCTATTTACCAGCAAACTCCATTTCAGCTCCCATTTATCTAGAATGCTTATTTCATTTGAACTGACAGTTTGGTAAAGTTTGTGTCTCTAATTTTCTCAGAATGACAGAACTCTGAAAAAAAAATAAGCAACTCAAATGAACACTCTGACTTCAAGTTGTTTTTTTCAAAATGTTTTTTATCAAATTTGAAACATCAAATTGGCACAATGGAAGGGTCAAAGAAAGAGCATCATCACCAAGTCACTGTCTGCTATTGCTAGTCATTAAACCTATCAGCTCTGATATGTCTATCGTGAAACGCAGTATACAGTTTAAAGGTCAAGTTCCTGGAGAGAAAAGACCAAATCCTAAATGTGACAGCATACAAGGTTCCTGCAAATAATAATGTTAATGACATGCTATTTTTGATTAAAATATTTTACTCATTTTCAGTGGTTTGGACATGACACAGTGTGTGTGTATAAATCAAAGGACAATTAACAGGATTTGTATTTCTCTTTCTACCATGTGAGTGGGGCTCAAACTCAGGTCGTCAGGCTTGATGCCAAGTGAAACAGCTATTGAAACATCCTGTCAAACCATGGAATTTTGTATTGTTACATAATACGGGACACATAAACATGGATGTGCTAGTAATGGAGTACAGACTTAATTCCTAAAACTTTAACAAGATGTTTTTATTCCTACTGTGCTTTCCCTAGTCTGCCTGACTCTAGAATCAACATGAGAACTCTCATGATTTTGGATTATGGATTTAGGTTTCTGTTCACAGGGGAGGAAAAGTGACTCTCAGAAAATGAGGTTGTTAACTTTCAAAGAAAAACTGTTTTTGGAATTTTAGAAAGAAGTTTTGTTATAGGGCTGTAAAAGGGACCTTAAGGAAGATAACACAGACCACTCCTCTGTAGCAAGAGCAGATTCCAGAGATTATTAATGTGGCCCCTGTCATTAATTTTGGCAAAAAAATATTTTTCTTCCTAGCTAAGAAACGCTTTCCTAATATCAAGTATGTTCTGAAAAGTAATAGTAAAAGAAACTTCTAATTAAAAATGATTATTGGGAATGAGTGTGTGGCTCAGCTAGTACAATATTTATCACACCTGTATGAGGCTCTGAATTTGATATGCCAGTACCTGTGTAAGATGCCTGGTGGGGAAACATGTGCTTGTATTCTCTATGTTGGGGAGAGGCAGACATGTCAGGAAAGGTAGCAAAAAGATCACTGATTCAGCAATCTAACTGAAACAGTGAACTCCAGGTTAGGCCTGGCTCAAAAAGCAAGATGGAGAGAGACAAAGGAAACATTGGTCTACAAGAACTATATTGTTCTCTGACTACCACTCACAAATGCATGTAAAATGCAAAAACACAGAAAAATGATCTTGTGTAATGGGTATGTAGTAACATACCAGAAATACCTGTTTGGAAAGATAAAATAAAATAAGCTTCAAGAGGCCATAAAATCTGTCATTTTAGAAAGTAAATAGTAGTGTCAAGATTTACCAACTACCCCTTGATTTCCAAGCCTATGCTACACTGACGAATACTAAAAATTGAATGTTATCTGGTTGTTGAATGGATTAAGAAGTCAGATTCTGTGTTTGGGTGTCCCAGAGAAATAGTTTAATGCTATTAAAATTGTTATAAACTTTTAGATTGAATGTGTTTTGTGTCTATTTAAGATAATAATTTACAGACAGAAATTTAGTTCTCTACCAATGCTATGTTAGATTACCTAGTTTTCTACCAAGAATAGATTCATTTAAATGGAAATTATCATTTATTGAAGGCCATTATGTTATTTTATTCTCAGAAACTTTATGGTACAAAGCATTGTAATCCTTATTAAACAGAAGAGAGAAATGAGGTCTTAAATTATTGAATGGCTTGACTAAATCTACAAAGTGAGGGACAGAAAGATATTGAAATCCAGCTGTTGACTCTACCACTAAGCTCCCTTCATTCCAACATGCCAGCACTTAGTAAACACCAAACTAAACAGCCACTAGGATAAATGTGATTGCTGCCTCCTCAGACCTAGAGAGAGAGAGAGAGAGAGAGAGAGAGAGAGAGAGGGAGAGAGGGAGGGAGGGAGGGAGGGAGGGAGGGAGGGAGGGAGGGAGGGAGGGGGGGAGGAAAGAGCACCATGGCAAGCAGCCAGCTTACAGATTGCCTGCTATAACTGAAATATCAGGGTTTTTTTTTTTTTTTGGCTGAATGACACGTTTAATGATACAAATGAGATACAAAAAAGCTATAATGTAACATCTCTGTCATTTCAAAGGAAAGAAATAAGACAGATAACAATTACATCTCATTTCAAAATTGTAACTACCTGCCACAGCACTATAACAAGACTTGACAGGACCTGATTAATTATTAATATGTAGCATAGACCTGCATTTCCCTGATGATGGTAAATATGCATGTTGTGGCAGTAGAAAATTACTCTCAGTAGCACAAAAGTAAGTGAAGCTCTTTAAGAATTGTGTGTTAAGTATATGGTTAATTTCCTAATCATTGGCAGTGATACTAGATTTCCTTTCAATGATAGTATATCTTTCCTACTAGGAACACTATCTAACCATGTCACCCACAGCTGAAAATATGCAGGATCTGGAAATTCTATATATACACATATTTTATATACATTAAAAGACATGTATTAGAGTATATTTATCACAATATTATCTTCAATATCCACATGAAATGGCTAACTACTGAATGGATAAATAAAACTTGATATATTCTACAATGGTATAAAAGCAAACAACAAAAATGACTGCACAAAATATGTAGATCAGTCTCATCAATACTAAGAGCAAGAAGCCATATACAAAGGAATTGATAGCATATTATTGCAGACGTGCAAAGAGGGGTGAGGTCATCAGTGTTATTAAATCAAACGGTTGACTGATACTAAATGGTCATCCCTGAAAACATACGTACAGGTAACATTATACAGACCAAGCAGGATATATTTATGTATTTAAGAGTGTGTGTGTGTGTGTGTGTGTGTGTGTGTGTGTGTGTGTGTGTGAGAGAGAGAGAGAGAGAGAGAGAGAGAGAGAGAGAGAGAGAGAGAATAAAACAAAGAAAAGTAAGGCCATGAATTTGAAAGAGAGAAGGGGGTTACATGACAAAAGTTAATGGGGGAAGGAAAGGAAGGAAGGAATGATATACTTATATAATAATCACAAATAAATATTTAAGTCAAGATAGGGACAGCAAGACAGTTCAGTGGGTCAAAGCACTTGCCACCTAATACTGATGACCCAAGTCTAGTTCTGGGAATCCATGAAGAAATGGAAGAACTGGTTCCCAAAAGCTGTCCCTTGACCTCCACAAGTGCACTGGGGCACACATGTGCCTACACTCACACACATGTAGTGTCCATAGTTGAAGGACTGACTGGATAACCTGTAGAAATAAGAGTAAGGAAAGAGGAAAGGCAAGTGAACAATTGCAAAGGTTGGAGATGATGTATTTACAAAACAGCAGATACTTAAAAGAATGAAGCAATATTATGAAAAAATTTATATAAAAATTAAAAATATAATTGTCTAAGGCAACAGTTCAGTAGTGGAGTGCCTACCTAGCAGGTTCAAGGACCCTGCCTAACACCACTACACATTCACATGTACAATCAATGTGCATGTATAACAGAGGAATCTCTTAAGAACCACAATGTAGCAAAACTAATACATTAAAATGTATAAATAATCTAAATTATTTAAATAGTCAATTATTATTTATTTCTAAATTTTAATTAATTTAAAAGTTACAGTTGATTTAGCCCTGATTTCATTAAATAAATCCATAATCAAATTCTTTTTTGTTTGTATGTTTGCTTGTTTTGATTTTGTTTTTGAGAGAGAGGGAGGGAGGGAAGGAGGGAGGGTGGGAAGGAGGGAGGGAAGGAGGGAAGGAGGGAAGCAGGGAGGGAGACAGGCAGGGAGGGAGGGAGGGAGAGAGAAAGCAAAGGAGAAAGAACATCAGGGAGAAGTTGGGAAAGGGGAAAGAATATGGTCAAATAGATTATATGAGTAGATTTTTGTTTATTTTTTTACCATTTTGTTCTGATTGAATTTTTTTATACAATATATTCTGATCACACTTTTCCTCTTCCCCAGTTTCTACCATAACCTCCCCATTCATCCAACTCCAGGATTTTTATTTCTCTCTTCAAAAAAAAAACCCAAAACATAAACAAATTCAGAAAATAAACTCACTAAGAGGTGTTAAGTGTGTAAGTTTGAAAGACATCATAAGATAGTTTTCTGTTGTTAATACAAGATACGATAGAAAGTGAATTAGGTACATTTTGGATTCACAAAAATAGGATAGATATGGAATATTTTCTCTGAATTTGTCAAATGCAAATGAACTAGATATTGTTGGTGTATTTATTGCTCGTATATATTGTATATAGTTATTGTACTTATTAGATATAGTTTTTCTTATTATTTATAACTTTTTTATTTTATTTTTTATTTTAGACTAAATAAGGAAATGTGGTAATGTATTGTATATCCTGATATACTGTGTCTCCCAATAAAATTTACTTTAGGATCAGAGGAAAAAGTCAGCCACTATATAGAAGTCAGGCAATGGTAGCACATGCCTTTAATCCTATCACTTGGCAGGCAGGGATCTGTCTAAATCTCTGTGAGTTCAAGGCCACACAGGGAACAGAGCCAGGTATAGTGGCACACGCCTTAAATTCCAACACTAGTTAACCATGGAGGTCTGTGGGTCTCTATAAACAGACAGGAAGTGACAGAGCTGAGCAGGAAGAGGAAGTGATGTTGCTGGACAGAGAGAGCAAATCAGATGGTAGAACAGCAAGGCATATAGGCATGGGTAGACAGGAAGTGGCTCACTTTTGAAAGCTGCAGAATTGGTGAGGTAAGGTTAGCTATGGCTTTCCCTAGTTCCCTGATCTCTGATGTTTTCACCCCTGTATCTGGCTCCATGTTTTTTATTTAATAAGACCGTTTAGCAATTTGTCTACAAACATCTACTGGGTATAGAGACCATCTTGAGGCCTGTTTAATATACCCAGTGACTTGCCATTGTAGAAGGCTAATTTTTCCTTTGCTAGTGGGTATCAATTTAACACAGTTTCTTGGTTAGACATGAAAGCCTGTGTCTACTTCTCTTTCTCAGTACTGGACTCCA
Source organism: Peromyscus melanophrys (assembly GCA_902168415.1). Taxonomy (NCBI): domain Eukaryota; kingdom Metazoa; phylum Chordata; class Mammalia; order Rodentia; family Cricetidae; genus Peromyscus; species Peromyscus melanophrys. Next base: position 17,439 of record CABHPR010125192.1, read on the forward strand.
TCTGGCTTGAGCTTGTGCAAGCTATGTGAATGCTGCCACACTCTCTATAAATTCATTTGTACATCATTCCTATTATGTCTGGAAGATACTGTTTCCTTGGAGTGGAGTCATCTATCATGTCTAGCTGTTATAATATTTCTGTCTGCCCTTCTACATAGATCCCTGAACCCTTAGATGAGCTTTTTGACTGAATGTTCCAAGGTCTCTCCCTTTCTGCACCTTGACTAGTTGTGGGTCTCTATGACAGTTTCCATCTCCTGTAAGAAGCTTGTCTGATGATGGCTGAGTAAGGTACTTATTATGTGTATTGCAGAATGTCTTCAGGGGTCTTTTTGTTGCTATATTCCTTTAGCAGAACAATTGTTTGGTTTTCCCTTAAGTCCATGACTTATCAAGTCTCAGTTTCTTGTTCACCTGAGCAATGTCAGGCATGGGTTCCATGTAATGGGGTGGGCCTTAAATCCAACTAGAGAGTTGTTGCGGGCCGTTCATTATTTTAAGTCACAATGTTTGTAGATGGGCTGGTGATTATCTTTTTTCTCTGTAGTATGCATAATACCTACTAGTACTTTTAGTGCTATTCAATATTGTGAACCTTCTAGTTAGGTAACAGCTCAACTTCTCCATGTTCAATGAATATATAAGTAGTTTATACAGCAATAGGACCTCACCATCAGCTTGTGAAGACCAACCAGTCACTTTGGCAACAGCCTCTGATGTTTAGGGGTTTCCATTGGACCCCTTTGGCCAACAATTCAACAAAATGTAAAACATTCCTGGTAGTAATGCTCCCTTACTCTTCTCTAACATTCTTCTCCTTATTTAACCCTCCCATTCCAGTATCTTTCCTGTCTTCAACACAACAATACATTCTAATTCCCCTTCCTTGGTAGATCTTCTCCTCCCCACTAGTTGCTTAGTGGGTACCTAGCCTCTGTAGCTATATGGATTGTAGCATCTGTATTGAAGACTTAAAAGCTTACATCAACATATAAGAGAAAACATTTGTCAGCTTGGGTCTAAGTTACATTTCTCACAATTTTTTTTCTAGCTCCACCCATTTTTCTACTAAGCTCATAATTACATTTTTTCTTAGCTGGTAAATAATATTATATTCACAAGTTGATGGACATTTAGGCTATTTCCAATTTCTAGATATTATGAATAGAACATCAACAAGCATGAATGAGCAAGTGTCTCTGCAGTAGGATGTAGAGTCCTTCATGTATATGCCCAAGAGTTGTATAGCTGGATCTTGAGTCTATTCCCAACTTTCTGAGAATTGTATGAAAAAACTTTTTGCATAAAACAATACAATTATAAGCAGCAATCAAGTCATGTATGACTTAGCTGAATAAATCAACTGAACACAAAAAAAGACAGCAGCCTACATAGAAATCCAAAAAATTAAATAGAAAAAAAAATTTTTCAGGATAATTTCAGAGACAATCTGACAAAAAACTGAAAATGCAATGTAGGAAAAGAAAATTATATGCCTTTTTTTAACTTTCACTCAATGCTTAGCAAATAGCAAATAAAGAAACATATAAAAATGTACACCACCAAATGGTATTTATATCAGGATGTATCATAGCTTACCAGTCAATGTGATTTAATTATAGTAGCAAAATAAAAACCACAAATTATTTCCTTTTTTTTTTTTTGATTTTTCAAGACAGGGTTTCTCTGTGTAGCTTTGCGCCTTTCCTGGAACTCACTCCATAGCCCAGGCTGGCCTCAAACTCACAGAGATCCACCTGCCTCTGCGTCCCGAGTGCTGGGATTAAAGGTATCCACCACCACCGCCCGGCAACACAAATCATTTCAATATATAAAAAGCACTTGAAAAATCACAGTCTCTACTCATAAGACAAATTTTCCTAAAAAGCAGGAACTGTAGACCATTACAGTAAAAGGGGTAGCCATGAAAAATAGGGAAAGACTAGCTGAAATTGGGAGCAAGGCGAAAAGTCATTCTCACTTATTTTTTCAGCATTAGTCTTTGTTCCTCCTGAGTGTATTAGTTTATTAAACCAAGGAAAATAAATCAAAGACATGATATCAGAAAGAAAAATGTGCTATTTTTCATATAAAATAGACCACTTTATATATAAATTACAAAATTGCCAACAGAAAATTAAGCGAATTTATATATGTTATAGGATATAAGGCCAATATATAAAATGTCAAGTTTTATTCAATGTTGTTATATCAAATAATTACAAAATAAATAATTCATAATATCCCATTTAGAATAATCATATATAATAAACACTCTCGAAAGTAAGTTTATTGGTTTTATTTGAGAATGTCTCATACATGAATATAATGTATTTTGATCATATTTATCCTTTACACACTCCCTTTAACTCCTCCCAGGGCCCCCTACACACACACACACACACACACACACACACACACACACACATATATGCCCATCCTAAATTCATGCTCTCTTTCCTTAATATATAAAACTCAGCAAATATAATTAGTACTGACCATACATGCATGGAAGTAGGGTTTTCTATTTGACCATGTGAAGTCTACAAGTGGCCACATACCTGAAGAAAATTAACCCCTGTCCCACCCTACAGCCGTGGATTGTCAGTAGTTCCTCACCTAGAATGGAGACATATGACTCCTTCTCCTATTCATGCTGGAATGCTGACTGATTTTGTGTAGTTATTTTGTAGTCTTCCACGAGTGTTCAGAACCCATGAGTATGACACCCCTGTCATGGCTAGAAGACAATGGCAGCAGTCACTAAATTCTCTACACCTTGACCAATTGTGGTCTCTGCTAACTTCTGCCAACTGCAAGATGAAGTTTCTCTGATAAGATGTGAAAGGTATCCTAATCTATAAGATTAAGAATTTTCAAGAGTTAGGTACTATATCAATTTAGTAAAATAATAGTAGTAAGTTGTCTCCTAAGGTCTAGGACCTCTTCAGTCATGGGTTCCACAAAACAAACAAACAAACAAACAAACAAACAACCTCCATAAAAGTATTTACTGAAAACGATTAAGGAAAATTTAACTAAATTAAAAGATACCACATTTTTATGTGTTAGATAAATCATAATATGGAGATGTCAATTCTCACTCAGAATTGAGCATAGATACAATCTAACACCAATCAAAAACAGCAGCTTGTTTTGTAGAAATGGGTAAGTTAATTCTAAATTATACAAAGAAAAGCAAAACTCGGAGTAAGCTCAAATACACTCATTTCCTAAGAAAGAAAACATGGAGATCCACCACTCATGGTATCTACTATAAGCATACAGATATTGAGGCATTGTACTTTTCATAAAAATAAAAATCTGAATCAATGAAAGACAGTTTATAGGAAAACTTACAAAATACTGAAATAATTGTTAAATTCTCTGGAGCTATTCATAGAGACAAAATAACTCTTTTTAATGATATCGTATTAACATGATAAATATACAAAAGAAAAATAAGCCTTCTTACTAGATGTAAATGCTAATCCAAGGTGAATCATAGTGCCGGATATGAGGATCTAAAGAATTAATTTTAAAAATACATACATGGGGCTAGGGCAATAAGTGAGTCGGTCGAATGCTCTCCCATAAGCGCAGGACCTAACTCATCCTCAAAATTCCTCCTAAAATAGAAGGCATGGTGGTATACAATTGTAACCCAGGCTGAGGGGCCCCCAACTGGATCAGGCCCTCTGAATGGGTGAGACAGTTGATTGGCTTGATCTGTTTGGGAGGTATCCAGGCAGTGGGACCGGGTCCTGTGCTCATTGCATGAGTTGGCTGTTTGAAACCTGGGGCTTATTCAGGGTAGCTTGGCTCGGCCTGGGAGGAGGGGACTGGCCCTGCCTGGACTGAGTCTACCAGGCTGATCTCAGGGGAGGCTTTGCCCTGGAGGAGGTGGGAATGGGGAGTGGGCTGGGTGGAAGGGGAGGGGAGCGGGAGGGGGGAGAACAAGGGAATCCATGGCTGATATGTAGAACTAAATGGTATTGTGAAATAAAATAAAATTAAATTAAATTAAAAAAAAGAAAAAAAAAAGATTCAGGAGACAGACAGATCTGAGGGTCTCACTGGCCAGCCAGCACAGCCTACTTGGCAAGTTCCATCTCAAGATGGAGCCTCATCTCAAACAAACAGCAAACATTAGATAGTCTCTGTGGAACAACATTTGAAGTTGTCCTCTGGCTTACACATACATGTAAATATACTTTTTTTTTGTTTGTTTTTGTTTTTTGTTTTTTTCGAGACAGGTAGTTTTAGTGCCTGTCCTGGATCTCGCTCTGTACACCAGGCTGGCCTCGAACTCACAGAGATCTGCCTGGATTTGCCTCCTGAGTGCTGGGATTAAAGGAGTGTGCCACCACTACCCGGCGTATATATACATTTTATTGTTTGTTTGTTTGTTTGTTTGTTTATTTATTTATTTATTTATTTACTTATTTATTTTGGTTTTTGGAGACAGGGTTTCTCTGTGTAGCTTTGCGCCTTTCCTAGATCTTGTCTGTAGACCAGGCTGGCCTCAAACTCACGAAGATCCGCCTGCCTCTGCCTCCAGAGTGCTGGGGTTAAAGGCGTGCGCCACCATCGCCCGGCTCATATACATTTTAATTCACATGCATACACACACACACACACACGCACACGCACACACAGAGAAACACATACCTTTATATACAAAACATATTCACACATACATAAAAAGTACAGAAGTTTGTTTGTTTTGTTTTTTTACAACCACTTGATAGGTAGAGATTTCTTAGAAAGATATTAAAAAAGAAAAACATTAAAAATGAAATGTTTAGACTGAACCATTTAAAACGTAAAACTTTTTCTTGAAAGACACTGCTGGGGATAGGTAAAGAAAGCTACACTTGAGAAAAATAGATATCCCAATACATATATATCAGAATGTTTCTACATAGAACAAAGTTTTTCCTACAAAATCATTACAAAAAATTTACAAAACTGCACACTTAATTTAAAATAACATTTTTAAGTAAAAATTTTAGGAAAACATGGTCAATTTATGATGAAAAGGAGGAAATACACACAAAAACACAAACTGACTCGATTTTATATCCTAAGCCTGGCTGTGACAAGCAAGACAAACAAGAACAAAGCTGACAAGATTATGTAAAAGGTGTTTTCAAAAACGACTGGTGAGGTCTGAGAACCGTTCACTTAATTTCCACAAGTATTAGGAAGTTTATTAAACGGCCAATCATTTTTCTACCTCATAACTAAGTAAATTATTCCCTAAATATTTTATTTTTAAAAATTATAAAAATCATAAAACCTCATACTTGCACCAGAATTCTTATAGAGAACTTACTCATATTATGCCCCCAACTTGAAACAATCCCATAAGTCAATAAAGACTGAAATGAATATCAGGTTATTGTATAGTCAAACAATGTAGTGTATTCTGGGAGGAAACAAACAAACAAGAGAAATTGTTCTATGCATCTAACCCCACAGAGGATTCCAAACATCATGAATCTCAAAAGAAGAGAGACAAAGGCTATCACTTCATTACGTGAAGATTAAAAACAACCCAAATGAACTCATTTTACTGAAAATCAGAATAGTGATTGTTCTGTGGGATGTCATTCTATATGCTGTGAAAATATGTTGCTCTGATTGGTTGATAAATAAAATGCTGATTGGCCAGTAGCCAGGCAGGAAGTATAGGCTGGGTAGCAGACGAGGAGAATTCTGGGAAGAGGAAGGGCTGAGTCAGGAGTCATCAGCCAGACACAGAGGAAGCAAGATGACAAGGCAGAACTGAGAAAAGGTACCAAGCCACGTGGCTAAACGTAAGTAAGAATTATAGGTTAAATTAAGTGTAAGAATTAGTCAGGAATAAGCCTGAGCTAATGGCCAAGTAGTTATAAATAATATTAAGCCTCTGTGTGTTTACTTGGGGGACATGAGTGGGAGAGATTTGTCCCAACTGCTGGCCAGACGGGACACAGGAAAACTTCTGGCCACATGATTGTCTGTGTTAGAAATGAATATAAGGGGAATGAGAAAACATGGAGTTGATAGAAAAGTACTGTGTATTAATTGGAGTTTGGGACTATATATATGTACACATTTGTCATTCTCCTTAACTATATGTCTGTGCATTTCCACTAAATGTCTATGATTTCCTTCACTATTCTTATTCTAATGATAAAAATGCTAACCTTTTTCTACAATGTCATTGTTAGTCTTGACTAACGCTGTATGCACAAATAGCTAAAATTTATCACTACAAGAACCAAATGTAGGAATATCAATAAAAACTACCAAATACACCTACAAAAATTTTCACATCATTCATAATACCCATTTCCTGGGTTCATCGAATAGAAAGGACAAACTAAAATATATTCTAGCCACAACTGAGAACAAGTAAATTAATATGAATGAATTTCTCAGTTGAATGGAGGACACCAAACAAAAATGAGTACAAGCTGTGGGATTTCACTAATAAATAGACACACTGGGGAATGGAAGATGGCTCAGTCCTTACAAGCATGAGTACCTGAGTTCAAGCCCTGGCATCCTTATTAAAAAGCCAGGCATGTTGATGAGTGCTTATAATCACAGTGCTGGCTAGATAGAGAAGGTAGGTTCTCTGGGGTCTCTGGCTAACCAGTGTAAACTAATTGGTATGCACAAGGACAATGAGAAACCCTGCCACAAAGAAGTAGAAGATTTTTATTAATATGACAACTGAGGTTGTTCTTTGATTTCCTCAATGAATCTGTGCAAACATATTTATTTTTCAAATTCCACACTGATGAACAAATTTCTAGACATTTATGATTTAGCAAATTGAACCTCAAGAATAAAAAACAAAGCAAACCAAAACCTGAAACAGACTGGGAATGGGAAACAAGATTTAAAATAAAATAAGTTATGACAACAAAGAAAATCAGAAGATGAGGTGGATTCACACCATTAATGTTCAGAGCATTAATGTTCTTCAAGAACACATGAAAAAGACCATGAATAATGATCATTAAAGAAATGCAATCATCGATCAACAAAGTCAATAAACATATTATTATATCAAATCTAACATGAGAACCACATAACCATTTCTAGAGGGTCAGAAAATGAAAGCTTCTGACAACATTAAACACCCATCACAGTAAAAGGCCTGACAAAACAGCAAGAGAAGGTCAATTAAGGATTAGCAGCTCAAACAACAAAAGAACAAATAATCCAATCAATAAATGGAAGATAGAATTGAAAAATTTCAAGTGAAGAAGTGTGAATAGTCAATAAAATGTGAAAAAAAATGGTTAGCTTTTTTAACCATTAGGGAATGCAGATCCAAATTATACTGCAATCCAATCTCATACTGCTTACAATAGTTATCACCAAGAACACAAATGACAACCAGTGCTAAAGAGGAACCCTTATTCACTGCTATTGGGAATGCTTATTATTCAGGCTACTGTTGAAATCGTTATAAAGTTTCCTAAAAATATTTAACCTAAAACTTTTATATGGTGCAGACACTTCACCTCTAAGTACATGGTTAAAAGAATAAAAACCAGCTCATTATAGAGATTATCTGCATCACCATGTTTTTTATAGAACCACCCACAAAAGCCAATTCGCAAAGTCAGCCTAGGTGCCCATCAACTGATGAATAGATAAATAAATGTGGTGTGTATGCTCTATGGAGTTGTATCTAGCCATAAATAAAAATGAAATGTTATTTGTAGGAAGGCTGGAGATCATTATGCCAAGTGGAGTAAGCTAGACTCTGAAAGCAGACAATACAAGTATTTTTTCAAGTGTGAATAATATGGGAAATAAGAAAAGCACATGAAACTGAACTCAGGATGCTAGGAATGCAGAAGGAGAATAATATAGTGGGAGGCAGTCAAAAAAACAGCAAAAGGAGATGCATAGTGTCAAAGTACATCATCCTCATGTATTAAAATTTACTTTGTACAATTAGCTGAGTGGTGGTGCACGCCTTTAATCCCAGCACTTCAGAGGCAGAGACAGGTGGATCTCTGTGAGTTTGAGGCCAGCCTGGGCTACAGAGTGAGTTCCAGGAAAGGCACAAAGCTACACAGAGAAAACCTATCTCTAAAAACCATAAATAAATAAATAAATAAATAAATTGGTTTTGTACAATTAGTATACACTAGTAAAATTTTAACTATAAAATACCCTATTTTAAGAATCAAAACGTTTGTGATCTTTGAAAATTAATGACAATGAAAGCCATACGGTTCTTCTTTTCTTTTTTTGATAGTTTAACTTATTTAATACTTGATATAAAAGGAATGAAAGTACCCATTCTGTACAAACATAATGTGAAGCCACTTATAAATCAACATGTCCATGTTTTAATAACTATAAAACTAGATATAGTTGAGTCATCATTTTAGGTTCAGGGCTTTTTATGAAATTATGCTTCAGATAACTAGTATTGTATGTGATCACAAGGGGCTTCTGGAACTAGTATTATGCTATTTCTTCATTTGGATCCTGGTTATAGAGATACATTTACTTGTGAAACTTCACTGAATTTTACACAGGTACTTCATGCATATTATATATGTGACTCTTCAATCAAATGTTTATCTAAAAGGAAAACAGAAGCTGTGTGGTGAAGAAGAGCGATATATTCCATAATTTGTTCATGAGATGTCACACACAGCTGTCATGAAAAAGGTGCATGAATTCACCTGCCTCCTGGTGAATACAGGTTCAGAAAATAGGTGTGAGTTTAAAATGTTGTTTGCCATGCACTTTAGAAATTAGATTGCTTATATTTGAGCATCTGGCCATTTCAGGTGCCCCTGGGGCAAGACCAGAATTTATAGTTCTGTAGTTATATAGGCCACTTGTTTATATAGAGAATTTTATGGCTTAGTTCCCCAGGCTTATGTCAGTAATGCTGTTGGAGTTTTCTCTGTTAATTATCCTCTGGGACTTCAGCATGCACACAGATGTCAATTCAGATGGACCAGCATGTATCTTCCTGGGAGCAATGGACTCTGAGTTTTAACCAGATGGTTGAGGTAAGTTCCCTTAAGGCCAAGCTCATTCTAAACTTTGTCTATGTACTTCATTTGTAAAGGCACTTCCATTTTCAATGTGGGATCTGATTTACCGAGTGATTGCCTCTTTAAATTCCTTCCTTAAAATATTATTTTTAATTTTGTAATAAATACCTTAATATGAGTAAACACATTTAAAGGACTTTACTTTTTATTCAGCATTGCCCTAAACCATTTACGTAAACTTAGTGTATCTTAGCTCTCACCTAAGATATGCAATAATAAATGCCTTTAAAGTTGCCACCTCTTAGAATAAGGAAAAATGAAATAAAATCCTTTACCATGGTCCTACAGAAGACAAATAATGAGACTCCATGGTCTTCACAACATGCGAGATTGTTCTCAAGACAAAAAGTAAAACCGTGAATATATAGAAATATCTGCAGCTATCAACCTTCGCTATTTCATTTTGGACAACTGGTTATCTGTAACTTTCAGATTATTAAACTTAGTGTAGACTGAATGTGTGAAAGGTAGCCACAGTCCAATAATACTAGAAAATATACGTGCAAATGACCTCATATGGACCAGCCACACATTAACTAACTAACAAAAAGTGCCTGGCAGTACATGACTGCAATCCCAGACACTAAAGACACTGAAGTGGGAGGATGACAAATTTGGGGCCTTCTGAGGCAACCCACTGGATTGAAGAGAGGCCCTGGGAAAATTAATGAGAACATATAAACAAAACAAAACATATAAACATAACAAAACAAAACAAAAGAATGAAAAGAGAAGTAAAACGTGAGCTGGAGATAAAGCACAGTGCTTAATTAGTGTACACAAGACCATGAATTTAACCTATAATACTTAAACTAGTTATTAAACACTCACCAACACTTTGGGTATTAAATTATTGTACTGTATTACACTAAAAGTTTTGCAATATTAGTTTTTAAAGGGACAGCTAGAAATAAATACGAGTATTGACTCAACAAAATGTCCTGCACTGTGAAATATCAGAAGGATGATAGCTAAGCTTCTGATTTCAAAGCTCAGCATTACCAAAAGAATTTATGGGAACTTTATTTCTAAAAACAAATCCAGCCAGCCATAAACACCTGATATCATTTTTTTTGCAGATATATGAACAAATAAATTACAAAACTACAGGGACATGAACCATTCTCCAGAGTTTATACTTTTATCCTTATAATTTTTACTTTGCTCTGGTACTTTGGATTTTTTCAAACAGTAACAGGAATTAAAACCAAGGAATATTTTTATCCCAAACTTAAATTCTACTTTTTACAGAAAGATAATACATCTATGTGTAAATAAGATATTCTGTAACTTATTTTCCATTAACCCCTCATTGAAACATTAAACACAAATAATTTTCTCTTAGATTCAAAGGAAGATGACATCATGTACTCACTTTACTAGCTGTATGTGATGCACTCTGGGAAAACTCTCAGGCACCATCATAGATAATATTAATGGGACCATTAGTAACCCTGATATGTTAGGCTTGAGATATATGCACCAGCTCTCAGAGCATGATTGGAATGGTATAGACAGTTAACGTTTTTCTGTTCCTATCTTTCTTGCTTCCTGCCCCTAACGTATCACTGAAGATGGAAATGTTTTCTTGAAATAGTTTTAAGAATGCCAAATGCATCTCTTCTCCCTCATGGCTGGGATAAAAAAAGCAACTGTCTGTGGAAGACACTGCGATTCTTATTAATATCAGCAATTTGTACATTCATTTTTTGAGAACATATTTCGTAAGTTAACTTCATATACTATTATGAGGTGTTGCTCACAATGATCATAATAGGTAATCAACATTAAAAATTTGAAGTTGAGCCGGGCGGTGGTGGCTCACGCCTTTAATCCCAGCACTTGGGAGGCAGAGCCAGGCGGATCTCTGTGAGTTTGAGGCCAGCCTGGGCTACAGAGTGGTTCCAGGAAAGGCGCAAAGCTACACAGAGAAACCCTGTCTCAAAAAACCACAAAAAAAAAAATTTGAAGTTGACACTTATAGCAAAACCCTATATCAAAAACATAAGTTAAAAGAAATTTGAAAACTGTTTTCTGTCATATAACATGTTAATTGGATTAAAGTCAATGAAATTTTATCTAAATTCTCTTTGGGTCTTTGGACATTAGGAAATCTACCTAGCATTTGTCATAATTACTTGTTACTTGAGTTGCTTCAAAATAAAAAAAAAATCTCTGAACCTTTCATGCTACTAGTACTACAGAATACAAGTATTCTGTCAGATTGTTGTCTATATTTAAATAACTATACTAGTCTAAGCACTAGCCTTAAATTATCTCATAATTAAAAGGATAAGGAAGAGTAAAATAAAATCATCCACTGAAGAACAGTTCATTTCCTGTCCTTCAGGCTCATGTGCTGCTGTTTGCTTCCTCTTTCATGTACCCTTCACTGTGTCATCTGTGTGTAAGATGTTAAAAGAGCTGCACCCAGTGGAGCACTGCAGAAGGCAACTTCTTCATCGATGCTTCTTTGGGAGTTTTGATGAAATTGGACTCCTAGATATGAACTATTGTGAGAGCTGGAAATGCTGCATCTGTATGCATGGATTTTTAGCAATAAGCCATGGACTGAGAATGCATTGTAACACTAAATATTTTAAAAGGTCCAGGAATAATCTCAGATTACAGAGCAATAACAAAAGGAGATGAGAAATGAACTTAGATCTTTCGGGTTTAAAAAGAATGTGGGCTTTCTCACTCATAACCTTGCCTGGTTCCTTAAATCTTAAATCCTCAGACTGGATGCCCCGAGCCCTCATCCAGAATGGGTCTCAGCTGAACTGCTGCTAGAAGCCTGAAAGCTTAACCAGCCACATGCTTCTCCAGGCCAAAGGCTTCTCCAGGCCAAAGGCCTCTCCAGGGCAAATGCCTCCAGTTTCTGGTCCTCACGCCTTATATACCTTTCTGCTTTCTACCACCACTCCCTGGGATTGAAGGCGTGCTTTCTGGGATTAAAGGTGTGGGTCACCACGCCTGGCTGTTTCCCATGTGGCCTTGAACTCACAGAGATCCAGAGGGATTTCTGTCTCTGGAATGCTAGGATTAAAGGCGTATGCTACCACTGCCTAACCTCTGTTTCATATTGTGGCTGTCCTGTTCTCTGACCCCAGATAAGTTTATTAGCATACACAATATTTTGGGGAACACAATACCACCACAGTCCCAGTCACCTGGAATGACCAACTCAGCTACCACCCAGGCACACATCCAGGGCTTTGAGTTGGTATTTCCCAACATCTACCACATCTATGACTTGCTGGAGCACATGACGGGACTGGCCCTGGAGAACCATACCTGCAGTATCCTCATGACTCAGGGCAACAGCAGGATGTTGAGAGCAGTTTCAGTGAGGGTCCAGTATTGATGGTGTACCAGAAACCAGAGACCTTGAACCTGACCAACAACACTTTACACAATGAATGCTTGCAAGTAAAGTTGTTTGGACAAAAGGGTGTACTGCATAATACACAGCCACTCTCAATGCCCCTAAGACAAATGAAGAGGCAATGGAGAGGAAGAATAGATGGAGAAGTGGAGTGGGTTTTTTGTTGTTGTTGTTTGCCTTATTGCTTATTTATATTTTTCTGTTTGTTTGTTTGTTTGTAAGTAGAATATCTTATGTGCAAGATTTTCTAGAGACCTATATGTTCTCTGATTTGTTATCCAATGTAAAGTAGAGTTTCTTCAATAGTCAGAATTCATGGATAAAGGACTTATTGGTAAAAATAAAAGGGGTGTTACTCAATACTACCCCTGGTCATCCCATTTTAAAAAATGGTACTTGTAATTGACATTTCTTATGCTCTTTTGGCTAGAAGGGAGGAAGACATTCATCATGAGATCCAATCAGTATTTCCACTGTTGTGAAAGATTAGACTACAACTCTGCCACTTTGATCTCTGTAAGCCTGAGTCAAAAGGTAAAGAAAGGAGTTATGGTGTTGACTTTGAAGATTGGTCTGTGTTCTTGTTTACTTCTCTGTTTCTAAGATAAATGTCATGACTGAACACAACTTGGGAAAGAAGGGGTTTATATGGCTCCCTATATCAGGTCATAATCTATCATTTACTGAAGTCATGGCAGGCACTCTTATAGGGCATGCACTCAGATGAGCAGGAACTCAAGCAGGAAGCAGGAAGGAACACTTTTCACAGACTCTTATCTCTGGCTCAGGCTTTGCTAGCTTTCTGAAACAACCCACATCTACCCAGAGATAGCCCTGCTGATAGTGGGTTAGGTCATCACATATCCATCTTCAATGAAGACAATCTCTCACAGGCATGGCCACAGGCAAATCTGGTAGAGGGAATTCTTCAATTAAGGTTCCCTCTTTCCAGGTCACTCTAGGTTGTGTCAAGTGGACAATAAAAGCTAACAAGCATAGTCTGGTTACCTAATGGGAAACTGAACTACTATTCTATCATGGAAGCAATGAAGAGTTATATCTTTTAAATTATAGATTCCTTGGGCATCTCTTAACAGTATTATGACTTGTGAAATGGAAAATTATAAAACTTCTATTGAGGAGGGATTAGAAATGGCCCAGAACCTTTAAGATCCTTAATAAGAGCAAAAGAGTATAGACCAAATACAGAAACAAGAATTGCAATTGCCATCCTTGACCATTTCTTTTTTTCCTTCCATTATGACTGTTTTTCTCTGTAGGCATCATCCCCTCTTCTCAATAATTTATCATGCAACAAAATGTACTGATTTTATATCACTATATTTAGATATTATCATTCTAAATCATGAGTGGAGAGATGTTAGGGAGAAGCATACATGTACATATCCCACAGAAATTTACCTCTTTCTGGGGAAGAGTGCAGTGTCTTTTTTATGCTTCTAAGATAGCTGTATCATACCTTTGCTTTTAATTGTAGATTAAATGCATTTCAAACAGTATGAGTGGAAAGCTGACAATACTGTGATGGTTAATTTCGTGTATTATTGTGACTGGCCATGGAATTCCTACATGAAACATTAATACTGAGTATGTCTGTAAAACTGATTTTCACTGAGAATTAACTTTTGAATCAGTACATTTAGTGAAGATGAAGTGACCTTCCCAGCATAGGTGGGCATCTTGCAACATTTTAAGGGCTTAGAGAAAACAAAAAAACAGAAAGGAGTTTTTACTCACTTTGGTTTCCTGCCTTCTTGCCTGATCCGGGATACATCACCTCATTTTCTCCATCCCTTAAGTTAGGTTATCAAACCTCTTAAATTGGACTGCCAAGTTTCCTGGATATCTGGCTTACAGACTTCTCAACCTCCATTATCATGCCAACCAACAGCTCAAAACAAATTGCCTTCAAATGGTTCCACATCTCTAGAGACCCCTGATATCCTGTTAGAATTCCACTTTTTCTCTCCAAATCCAGCACTGACAAGAATGCTTCATGAGTTCAGAGACAGACCCCCATCACAGCCTGTTCTTTTGCCCCAAATCCACACCCTTTAGTAATCGCCCTCTGCCCTCCTGTAATGAAAGCCCCGGACTAATCATCTGGCACAGTGATGCCAAGCCTGTCTGTGTGGTAGGCACAAGAATTAGCTACCTCCACTCCGTTTTTGTTTTCAAGATTTACCATGGTGCCTTAAGTATACCAGATGCTATAAAAATGTCAGTTAGCCAAGCTGTTCCAGAACAGTGGCTTTGCATACATGGTGAAACCAGAGTGAGTGTTTTCACTTGCTAAAAATATATGGATTTGAAAAATAAAGGCACAAAAAAGGAAGGCTGAATTTTTACTATTTATACAAGTTTAACTGTTATGGTATAAGATAAAATTAGAAATTTTGGAAAATAAGTATATTGAGTAGCCAAGTATAGGATGGTGAGCCTTGCGGATATACTGATTTTGAGGTCCATGTGGGGGAGAAGGCAGGAGAATGTTTCTTATGTTTGGAAAAATGAATTTGTAATCATTTTCTCTTAGAAGCTAAGGATGTAGATACCTCAGCTCAGAGAAAAGAAGAATATAAAGATGAAGGGCATGAACGTAACATGAAAAAAAATCCAATACCCTTTCACCTATTCTAGTACATTTTCTAGTGAGACCGTCAAAGAAAACTCCATTCCAAGAATGAGCTAAAAGCATATGTAAGCATTAATCATTAATGATAGAATTTTGAACATCAGTGAGCAGCTAGTCAGTCTTTAAAATATAGCCAGTCTGCCATGTAGTTGGTTAAGTCTATGTTGGCTAATTACCCTTCTTCTTTTTATGGGCTATAATATTTCTCATCATATGATCAATTGTATATTTTATTTTTTTACCTGTACTTCCTAATTGGTAAAATAAGACCAGAAAATTTTTCAGTATTTCTGAATACTTTCCAAAGCATTTGAAATATTGTAAGAGTTCATGAAATATTTGCTTTAGAAGAAGCAAAGGAGGAAATTGGGAATGAATTTCCTGTCTTGCTCTTGTTACCAAGAAGTACTGAGATACTGTGTTAAGTTTATAAAAACTGTTTTGTTCAGTTCCGTTTGGTTTTTCTCTGACTCATTTCAACTAGAGTATTAGGAGAAAGAGAAAAACTTGTAGAAGCAGTTAAACTGCTTCTTATTAACATTGAAACATACAGTCAAAAGTCATTCCATTACACAGTTTCTTTATTCAAATAGAGAAGCTATCAGAACATAGATAAAGAGAATTAGCAGCCTTGTAATTAGACTTCTGGGACACTAAAGGATAACTGTTTCAGTTTCTACAGCCTACACTGAATTCATTAAATATACTGTATTACATTGACAAAATGAAAAAAAAGTGGCATTAGCATGCACTTAAGCAGTACATGTTTGTTAAGAATTTCCCTGTTCAGTAGTGGTACAAGCTGTTTACAAAGTAGTTCTACAAAATACTCTATCACAATGCACAGCACGGATGGGAGACATTCCTTGAAGGAATTGGCATTCGTGAAGCAATGTATCTAATTGGTGATTATCCGTGATATTGACCCATGTACTGAAATGATTAGAAACTGTTCCAGGTAATTCTAATGTACTGATTTGCTGATGCTGTCTTTTCATTCAATATGCTTTGTTTGGCATGAGGCTGGATATGAGGATGATCGGTCAGTATTCCTGGACATCTCATCATTAGCCAGGCTTCATTCTCTAATTTTATTTCCAACATCTGAGGCCCAGGACCATTTTTCCAGAAGTTTTAGCCACATGGTGAATGGCATTTCCAGATAAATGGCATTAATATTCACAGAGAGCTCCAGATAGCAGACTCCTTTCGGCTGGCTGAGAAGTCACTGATGGGAGGTCAGCAATTCCACACCTCCATCACTTCTATTGCAGCCACCTCTGTCAAGTGTTCAGGACCTCTTTCTTGGGCTTCTGTGTTCTCCATGCTACTATTTGTACCCTCTCTCTTTTTCTACCCATAAAGAGTCAACTATGTCACCACGATCTAGAAATACGTCATAAAATAAGGTGTCAAATTCTCTCTCCTTCCTGTTTCTCCAACAAATTGGCACAAAGCGTCTGTCTTACTTGTTTATCCAGGAATTTAGGACTCATTCTCCACACACTCTTACATTTACTTCTTCTTCTTCTTCTTCCTGAATGAACAAGGTTCTCAGTACTGTTCATCTAACAGAACACTCCAAAATCTTATTGTCATGGATTTTGCCTTTTATACCCTACATCACAATCATCTAACACAGGGAATATTTTATTTCTGGCCTTCCAGGAAGGAAATTTGTAGTGGGTAGCTGTTCCAGCTTTGACCTGGAAGTACTGACCTGTCATGCTTACAAGGCGGGGCTGAGACCGGAGCCCTTAAGACCCAAGATCCTTATGTGCCCGCTCTCTTGGTTCCTGGATCCTGGACGCTGGAGGTAGATTGAGCAGAGTTCTCCAGAGAACACAGCAGGACTGCACAACACCTTTCCTGGACCCTGTAACCTATCCCTTTACTTGTAAGTTACCCACAAAATAAACCTCCCTTTTAACTATGAGAAGTTGCCTTAATACTACAACCAAGTATTGGAAGCTAGTGGCAGAAACGCAAAGAAAGACATTGGCAGATAGGGAAGAAATGGAGACAGAGGAGAGGAGGGATGTTTTATTCCCTTATCACCTCCTGTCTTATCATCATTGTTTTCCTTTGCAGCAAAGGCCAAGCACTATCAACTCTTTTGTGTGTAGTGATTTCAGTTGTTTTCAAATAGAAGCTTCGTCATACAGACTATCCCAGTGATGTTTCTTCTGGAGTATACAGCTTAATTTCCTCCTGACTCCCTGGCATTTGATTGCTTCTAAAATGATCTAAAAATGAAAAATATCCTCTTTTCTGGTACCAAGAAAACTGTCAGGTCTTCCCTTGTTTCTCTTCTTTGTTCTTATAAATATTTTATGGAGTTTTTCCATCTGTGACTACAGTCACAGTCATCCAAATCAATACCCACTTGTTGCATCATACCTTTTCTATTGAAAAGGCCAGGCTAGATTCTCTGCTCCTGGTTTCACTGAGGTAAAATCTTCATGTTATCTAAGGTTGCCATTTTATCTGGATATTGATATTCTCTTCCAAACTCAGTAGTTGTTGACTGAATTATTTTGCTTATAACTACAAGCCTGAAACTCCGTGTTTTCACAAAGGCTATCAGTCAGATGCCATCCCTCTCAGATTCCTCAAATACTTGCTGCATGTATACTGCATCTCAGCACAGCCCTTTCCTTAGCCCATGGCCCATGGTGACTGCTTTAAAAGATGATCTAGTTTCCAAGACTTCTGTTATTAGCATACATCTTTCGGATAGACTCTGTATCTTAATGTAACTACTCCATATTAAAAAAATTAATTAGAAGGGTAAAAGTGCCCATAATTAAAATCTGTAATAATGTGTATGGAAAATTTGGGGACATCTTAGAATTCTGTGCCACCCACTGATGTGGCAAGAAAAGCCAAATAACTTTTAGCTGTGTTCTTTATTAAATTGTCTAAGACTCCTGACTGTCAAAATCAGACATCTCAAGGAATCTTTTTTTTCCCTCTCACACCTTTCTGAAAATTGAATCTAACTAAGATAGTACCCACACATTTAGCTTCCAGAGCTTAGATGCTACAATGATGCCATTTTCTGACTGCACCCCCACTCTCTAATAGTTTAGCTTTAGGGATACTTTATCTAGGTGCTTGGGAGTTTAAGCCAGGATGAGCACTTGAGCTCAGGGTGTGAGACCTTCTTAAGCAGGGTAGTTAGACACTGTCTCAAAGCAAAGTAAGCAGGGTAGTTAGACACTGTCTCAAAGCAAAGTAGCACTAAATTGTGCAGCACCTTTTCTCCATCCCTTCTGAAGTGTCCCCTGAGCCTTGGGTACAAGATGTTGTGTAGATGTATCCACTGGGACCGAAAGTTTGCTGTTAGAGTGTGTCTTCTAGGAATCTCAGAAGCTACAGCTTTAAAGTTCCATCAACATGACTGCCAAAGCATGATCAGAACAAGGACAACAACAACAGACGTGCTAAAGTGTACAGGAGAAAGCCCGCGAGGCCTCAGCCCTACACAAGGAACTACAGGCCACTAAGGAATGCTGAGAGTAGGAGAAATAGTCTTCCCCAGGGAAGAACACACCAATTGGTTATCCAATAACAAATAAAATTGGTCAGCTCTAAGAACATACATGCAAGTGGCATTATGCAGATTGAGGGGGCTATATTTAGAAATATATATTTATATACAGCTATGTATATAGTAATAATTAATGCCAAAAGAGGCCATGAATTTAAAAAGAGTAAGAAGAGGTATACGGCAGACAAAGTATGGCAGAGGAACACTGAAGGGTGAAACGTAACTGTAATCTTCAAAGTAAAAAAAATTATTAAAAAATAATTAAAAGCGTTTCATTAATATCCTTTAAGTCAGCTATGTCAGAGAATCATACACAAACAGTTCTTCAAACATCAATGCTGCTATAACACCTAGAATAAAAACTGCCAAGCCCTCTTCCCTAGGTGTCTAAGTGGCTCAACCTGACAAACCAAGCAACGTGGAGACCTTTGGGTACTGGTCCCCACCTGATTCCCTGTATTGGTTAGCCTGTACGGATTTAAACCAAGGATCTACCCAAAGCAAGAGATGAAGGGTGCTGACTATTTTTATATCCTAACGCCATGCCATGACTGTATACACTTAAATACCGCTGTGCTGTTGATGCCGTTTAAACTCTTCTAGTCGTCTTCCCTCTTGGAATCGTAGCATGCTGATTTTAATCAATACAGCACGTTTTAGGATGTTATTGTAATACTTCTATTATGCTGCAATTCACAGACACAAGAACAACAAAGTCTTCGATGCTTCTAGAAATAACGCGCATGCATAATCCTTCTTCAAACTCCAAAACAAATTCCATTTTGATTTAAATATATTCAAAATACATGTAAAGACTTTTTTTTCCTAACAGCTTTTCTATCCAAAGTATAACATCAGGTGTGCTATGCTCAAGGCTTATGCCTCTCATTTGAAGTCTCTCATTAGTAATATAAATTACATTGGCAACAAACTTACAAAAATCCAGCTTTATGTTACGATATAAAATTTATCTTTCACAGTTTTTTACTGTCAATGTTGTTTACTTTGTTGATTTCTATTTCAATAGTTTTTTGGTTTATTTTTATTTGTTTTATAGTAAGCAATATTTAACATTGAGAAATGTTGTGGCACCATCTTTCTTAATATTTTATGATTTATTTTCATACAAAGTGTGTTATAGTTTGATTATAAAGTATCTCCTGCTGTGGGATGTCCTGTATGCTGTAAATATATGTTGCTATGATTAATTTGTAAATTGCTGATTGGCCAGTAGCCAGGCAGGAAGGATAGTATAGGTGGGACAAGGAGGAGGAGAATTCTGTGAGGTGGAAGGCTGAGACAGGGAGATGCTGCCAGCCGCTGCCATGAGGAGCAGGATGTAAAGTACTGGTAAGCCACGAGCCACGTGGCAAGGTATAGATGAATAGAAATGGGTTAATTTAAGACATAAAAACTAGATAGCAAGAAGCCTGAGCCATTAGGTCAAACAGTTTAAATAATATAAGCGTCTGTGTGTTTATTTGAGTCTGAGCGGCTGCTGGCCCAGGTAGGACTGGAGATAACTCCAGCTACAATCTCCCATGACAGTCATGTATTTGAATACTTGGTCCCCATTTGTTGGCCTGTTTCAGAAGGTTAAAAAACCTTTAGGGGGTGGAGACTTGCTGGGGGAATTTCAGCAGTGGGAATGAACACTTATATATCACAGCCTGGCTCCACTTCCTGTCCCTTCTGTGTTTCCTGGGTACAGATGAAATGTGATCAGCCAGCTTCCTGTTCCTGTGACCCATGACTTTCCTACTTGTTGCTGTGCCTTCCTTGCTATGATAGAATCCATGCCTCTGGAACTGTAATCCAAAACAAACCCTTTCTCCTTCTAAGTTGCTTTCTGTTGCAATGTTTTACCACAAAAGTAGAAAAGAATGCAAGTTGCTAAAACTTTCAAAATGCATTTACTAAAAGGTGTGGTGTTAGAAATGATTAACTTGCTCTTAGTTCTGGACCCCAGCTACCTGTGAAGTGATACTACAGGGGCTGAAGCTTCTGGCTAATTATTTGCTGCATTTATGTTTCCACAGCTCAAGTACACTTCAGTCATTTGTTTGGAAGCCTATTGCAGGAAGTATGGAAGAGAACATGAGAAAGACTTGTAGCACATTTTTTAAAGTTCAAAGAATCACGTAAATGCGGGAAATATCTTGGTAGACAACTAGGGCTCGGTTTCACAGAAAATCCTCCAAGGAGCACGATAAATTTGCCTTAGAAATATTGTGTTAAGGAAATAGAGAGGTCAGCAATTGATTCTTCTACTCTCAGTCCTCAATGGATAAGGATTGTCTCTGAGAGTGATATAGCCCTTAGAACACATAGACTACCTTGAATAGGCTGAGAAAGTTCCTGTGGTTCCAAAGAAAACTATAAGGCAAAAGAATGCAACGGTGAGACACAGGGTCATGTGGCTGGAAACTGTTAGCACACATGGGAGCTGTGCAGTCCAGCTGTGGGGTCCTGAGAGGTAAGTCAAGGGAGTAAGAGCCAAGTTCGTACCCATATCAACAAAGCATGCCTCCTCTTTCCCTGAAATATAAATGTGCATGCCTTATTTTTTAATTTTAAAGCAAATTTATCATTAATATTTTAATGGCTTGGCAATATTCATTTTCTATTTATCATCACAATAAAAAGATATCTTAGATTCAAAAGAACACAAAAAAATACAGAAGGCTCATATCTGGACTCTGTCCACCTGGTTTTCTACCTCACTATTTTGGAGATGGGGATGAATATAACCTGGAATTTTAAGCCATTTACTCAACAATTATTCTGTATTATATAAATTGCTTTTCCATAATTATTTGTGATATATTTTCCCACTATGAATAAACACAATTTCAGCAATTCAAATAATTCATTAGTCTACATTTTCATTTAGATTTTCAGAAGATAATAATGTCCCTTCATCACTTATTTTAAAGAATATGTCCTGCCTGATCTGTGAGTCCCCTCCTATGCTCTAGAATCTAAATTAAACCATATTTTTCCTTTGTTCATAGAACTATTCCCTTACATATTACTCCTTACCTGAAGTGTTAAAATGATTGTTAGACTAAATCTGTATCTCTGATTATCCCTGAATGGATGATAATATTTTTTTCATGAACAGATGAATAATATACATTTAAATTCAGAAATCAAGAATGTTAAATAAAATAATTCAAGATGTAAGCTCTATTGAGAATCTCTTTTCCACATTATACTACTTAAATATACAATGAGCTGCTGACACGCAGAAAATGAGATATATATATATATATATATATATATATATATATATATATAGCTTTTTTTACTATCTAGAATTTTTCTTTTGGAATAGCTCTATCATTTAGTATTCTTTTTACTGTTTTTGAGAATCAATACTCATATTTTGAGTATTTTTTTAAGTTCTAATCCACAGCCTCTCCCCTTCTCTTTAATTTTACTCATGGTTGTACCTTCCATGAACCACTGAACGTTCTCACATATAACTCTGGTTTTCTTTTCCTTATTGTTTCTATTTCACTCTTCAATTTTGTTACCTCTACATTCTTATGTTGCTGTTTAAATTTCTTCATCAGTAGATTATAATTTTACTTACTTTGGTTGTGGTCTTATTTGTCATACAGAGTTCATGTTTTTGAATCATTTCCTTTAAAATATTTCAGTCCAGTAACATATTTTTCTAAAGTATATGTCCACAAACTGAAAACTGGATGATGCTCTGTCTGGGTTATCACCTTTGTGGTCTACCTGCCTGACTTATTCAGTCATCCTAGTTACATAGTTCTGTATGCTTAGTGAATTTTCTGTGATGCAACATAGCTTCTGAAATTCCTTGTCTTTGTTATGTTAATTTTCTACATGAAATGACTAACCTTCTAACTCCTACTGCTTCTAATCTGGAAATAACCTGTAATCGTTCAATAGATGCATAGTCTTGTTTGTCCTAAGGAAGCTCAACCTGACCTTAGCTGATCATTAATGGGAAAGAATTTATGATATGGTCCTCTCCTAATACCCCACAATGTGTTTTCAGCTAGTCTTCACTATTGAGAAAATATTTAGTTCCTCTTGTGAGCATCTTTGTTTATCTCGGTCTTAGTTACTCTTCTACTGCTGGGATGACATAGTATTACCAAGGCAACTAATAACAGGAATTGCTTAATTGGGAGCTTGACTACAGTTTCAGAGGGTTAGTGCGATAGGGAGCATGGCCTCAGGGAGGGAGACATGACAGTGTATAGTAGCTAAGAGTTTACATTCTGATCCACAGGCAGAGAGACTTGACCTGGACCTGGCGTGACCTCAAAGCCCACCCCCAGTGACACATCTTGTCCAACAAGGCCAAACCTTCCATCCTTCTCAAGCAGTTCCACTAAATTGTGATTGAGCATTCAAACAAATTTGCACTTTGCTACCATTCTCACTCAAGCCAGTACAAACTCCTACAGACTCTTTTCTCTTTCTCTGGAAAGATACTGTAAGGGATTTCCTGGTGACTTCATGTAATATTGTTCCATCCTAAATGTTTCTGGCAGATGGATGGCATTCTCCCATATTTTCCATCAAAAATACTGAATTTTCCGTCTGTTTTTGTATTTTTTGTGCATTTAATGGTATTTGGAAAAGAGAGAGAAGATTTACATACTGATGCTCAAGTTTCTTTTCATCCATGACTCCTGTCTACTCCATATTTTAGATGTCACCACGCAGATGTCTCCTTAAGTCTCCATCTGCTTCTCATAAAAAGTCATTTTCTGATATTTGCCTTTTTTCCTCTAAGTCTTCAGAGAAATACTCTGTTTATCTTGTGTTACTAAATTTCCCACTTTTTTTGAGACCATTGCTACCCATTTTAAAAAGCAATATCTATATTAGTCCTGAATTAACAGTATAGGTGAAGGGTTTCTTGCCTCCATTGCTCCCCATGCAGGAGGTATACTGAAATGAAGGTTGCACCCCTCAACTGAACATCAGCTTGCTCTGTATATCATCTAATGTAATTGATGCTAGCTAAGAGACATTCATCCAGCCTGGGTCTGCAGGACTTAAGTTTGATCTTTGATGTGATTTATCTTAGGAAGAGTGTAAGCCAAAGATTCTTCTCTCTCAGTCATGTCACCTCTGAGAGAGCTTCCTGAAAGACAACATTCTGCCATTCCTCTGCCCCACTGCTGCTTCCAAGGTTTCTGAAAACATGTGATTAAGTACGTAAGCATGTGATGCACTTGCACTCAGCCCTTTGTCTTGCCGGTACTGAGAAGATAGTCTTTGGATGAATACGTTCAGGGAGGAATTTATCGAGATAAGGGACCAGAAATATTGCTTCTAACCTAAGTCAGTGTCCTGTAAAGTAAACATCCACAAAGCTTATCAGGTTATATCTTTGTGTTCTTTTCAGAACTCTGGCCATATTAATGAATAAGTATGTTTTTCTATTTTTTTTAATGGGAGTTTCAATTTATTTCAGTATGCCATTATCCATTTTGCTTAACTCTATATTTTTGTTAGAAAGCCAGTACCATTTCTTTTTCCAATACATCTAATCTTAGCTATGCAACCCGGAACTATACAGCTTACTTTTCTGTAGTTTTTCAGAGATTCCCTTGTATAGTCAGTATTTCAGTTACCTGAAATTGTAACCAAATAACAACTACACAAGACACATGTGCTGTGTTTTGAACACACTGAGATAACTTTTGTTTTTTTCTTACTTTCCTTCTGTGACTTTGTATAGTGGGAAGAAAGAACCTATGAACAAGTAAGCCATGTGCACTCACTGGATTTCACCCATTGTGTAAAGCTCTCAAAGAAAAATGTGATCACTTTGTCCAAGTAAGAGAAGGGAAATTAAAGTAAAACCTAAGTTTCAAGAGATAAGTAAGTGCTGACAAAGACACACTGAAGGCAACATATTCAAATTCACAGAGGCTATGTGACAGGGTCAGAAGAAGTAATATGAAAACACTGAGTATATTGGAGGAAATGAGAAGAACCTGGTGTGGAGCAATTAGATAATCTGAGAAACACCCAGCCACTGCCAGGTTGGAAAGGAAGTGCTCTATTAAAAGCATGATGCTAGCTGACTGTCCAACATAATATGATCACAATTTGTGCTTCCAGCTATCAGTACTGTTTCACACTTCCATTCCTAAGATTATCATTTCTACCTCCCTAATGATCATTTAGTAAATATTTTCCAAATAATTCAGACTTGAGAAATATTCTCCTATTATTTTTCTGCCCTTCAGAAACTCCAGAAACATTAAGACAGCCTAAGTGGTTTTAATTTAGGTGAAATAGATCACAAATGTTTGAGCTGAATGAGTAGCTACACAATTTCTATCCCAAAGTGACAGAGAGATGGCTCAGTAGATAACATGCTTGTGAGCAAGCATGAGTACTCATGTTCAGATCAACAAAACCCATACAAAAGATCAGACCCAGCACTGAGACGCAGACAGGAGAATACCTAGGACTTACTGGCAAGTCAGTATAGTCAATTGGTGAACTCCATATTCAGTGAAATAAAATAAACAATGTCTCGAAACATAACTTAGATAATAATTTAGAGAGAAATTCAGTTTTTAACTCTGACCTCTACACACACATACACATGTACAACACACACACA